>VZTM01015130.1:240656-296946 GCA_013400555.1 Jacana jacana | reverse complement strand
AAACCTCCATATAAAAGAGTGTTTTTCACAGACTACTTAACAGAATATTTTCTCCCAAGCCAAAGACCGATAGATCTAGATTTGTGTGTTTCTAACCCTGCTGACTTGAAGGGTTTGAAAAGTTGAAGAGACTGACTTTGGTAGGATTATCGAGACTGTGTTAATTAACCTGACCAAAGAAGCAGTTTAACTGGTGATCTTGTGCTGGTTTCTTGTATCTTCATGTCATGTTTCTGCCCTGTTTTGTGTACATTTTTGGTACTTCAGGATGTATTTAAGAGAAGTGTGGCAGTCTTTGAGGTTCTTGTTCATATTTTATTTAACATTGCAGATGAGGAAGTGCTGCTCGCACCAATATTGCGTCTGACTTGAGGAGAAATTGGTTGTGAGGCCAATAAAATGGAGGGTGTTTTAGAGGACAAGGTTTCTGGAGACCAGGTGAGCTGTTATGTGATCACTTGCTTTCTCTGCGAGATCTAATACCAGTTCCCTATTGGTTTTTAGTTCATTGCTGTCTCTAGGGGAAATCTTTCCTTACTGTTATATATTAGTAGCTTAAGTTCAGCTGCAGGGCAAGGAGAGTGAGCTGCAAAGATAAAGAAACCACACCCCGGTCTGTAGTGGCTGAACTTGCTCAAGTTTTGAGCTGCTGTGTTCATCCATAGAGCACATGCTTGCAGAACATGCTATGTCAAATTGCTGATAAATTTGGATTTCAGAATAGCTTGTGACATAGGGAGGATCTTTGCACATATAGCATAAAGTAATNATCTTACTAGTGTGTCAGTATCCAAGTCCCATTTTGGACCGTGCTGCAGAGCACTCAGGTGGAACAAAATATGTGATCAGGCCTAGCTTTCACAGGGTCACTGTTCCTCAGTGAGAAACAAAAACCGTCTTTACCGAGGAAAGCCATGATAAAGAGCAATTAGAATGGACATCAGTGAGCTGTATCAATGTCCAGTTTGGCTGAAAACATAATTTCAAGTGTTGAAATCTAGAGTAAGTTACTAAGCTCTGGTGTTTTGTTAGCTCAGGTGTAGGTGAAGTGTGGGTAAGGACCTTTGGGTGCAGAATCCTTCATGTACATAGTCCCCAGGGGATATGCAGGAATGCAGTTCTTGGTGAAGGCTGTGTCTTTAGATGAAAGGTCACGTATTGGTGACCTTTTTCATTTGCATTACAAGTACAACATCTAAAATGAGATGGTCTGTAGAAAATTATCTAAGACAGTGGTGCTCAGGCACATATTAAAATCCATTTAGTGATTTTATACAAAAATTTGAAGTCAAATGGAAATGCAGTGCAAAGTTCATGGCCATTAACTGTTGGAGCTTGTTTTCTCTGTCAACATCTGTTTGTCCAGGGTGTCAGGTTTCATCACTTGCTTTCTCTTTACTAATCATCATTTGCAAAATCAGAATGATTTGTATCATGAAGCAGAAGCTGCTTATCTTTGTCTCACAGAATGACTAAGGCTTCCAATTCTGTTTTCCCTGAAGGAAAAGCTGTCATGTATAGTTGTTGCAAACATAACTGCAGGGGAAAAAAAAAATCAAGTTTGTCTTTGACAGCAGAAACATAGTAGAAGGAATTGTACTCATGTCCCATTTAAGGGACATTAGTTAAACATCCCAAGATATTGGATTGTGCTTGTAAGGTGGATATCTTAATGAATCAGGAGGTTGGATCTCATTTAAATGTGAATGTTGTTTTCCATCTATATTATTGGGCTTCCTTTCTTGTCCTATGTTCTTCCAAGCTTTCTGTGGTTCTGTTACTGGGGTTTTTTTCTTAGTTGTTGAATAAGGTTTTTGGAGAATGGGATTAAATGTTTTCCTTTAGTGAGTTATCAATAATAGTTAAAACTAGTCTTTTCTCTCAGTAGTGCACGGAAGAGGTGAAGGGAGTTGATGGGTCCTTCTTGCAGTTAGAGCATGTTTTACACGTCCTTGTGTTCCATGCCTTCCACTTGTGATCAGCTGCTGTTCCATAAAGCGCTTTTCTGAACAGTTCAGGTAAACTCCAAACTTTACAAATAAGGAGCAAAGTGACGGTTTAACAAGAAATGCTTCTGTTTTCCTAATCCTATTATGTTCTTTGCAAGTACACTTGGCTTCCTAACCACTCATGTGGACCCTTTATTTGTTGTTTGTGCTTTACTGTAAGCAGAAGTCAGTTTGAAATAGCAAAGAAAAAATAATTGGAATCTTGCATTCAAACCTGATGACCCTTTAAAGATGTGTGGAAAAAGTATTTTTATTACATGATTGATCCCTATGGTATTTGTTGTTACAGTTATTGCCAAATTTCAGCTTGAAACAGGCACAACATCACAACTGATTAATTACACTGTTCAAATGGTTATAAACAAGACTAAAAAAATAATCTAAAAAATAGGAAAAATATTGATTTTCTGACCTTTTGATGTGTATTTGGTTCAGCTTCATGCTTTTGTCTTGCGGATGTGATGGCTAGAATCTTCATTTCAATGACAAAAGGCATTCTTATGCAATCATTTACATTTGACACCAAAATTTTGGCGAAGAGAAAATCGATGTTGTTTCCTGTAGTTGTGCCTGAAGGAGTCCTTTTCACCCAACCCTCTGCAAATTCAGAAAACCCATGATTTGAAAAGACATGACAAATGTAAGGGGGGAGGAAAGAGTAAAATGTATGGCTGAGGGACCAAGATAAGGGACAGCATGCATTGGGCATGTTAATATTATAGCTTCTTCAATTTGAGATGTACATTATCTAGGAGAAGTTCATGGAAATAACAAGGGAAGGATGCCCTTTGGTAACAGAACCCGTAATGGGTGAGGGAGGCAAGTGAATAAATCAATTATTGATACCAATATCTTAATAAGGTTGTATAGGAGTGGTTTGGTATAAATAGACTAGGGCAGGGAAAATCCAGTTCAAGATAGAACAATCTGAAACTGTCTTTATGGCCCTTCTCTAATGGAGATAGGAAATGTTTTCTTCTAGGCAAGGAAACAGGAGGAAGTTTCAGGGGAAAAAATTGTAAATCCTAGAATGTTTTGTAGTAACATCACAGGTCTGGACACTACTGATGCAGATTGTTGTCTTTCCCATGAGAAGGCTTTTAAAAGGGACTTGATGCTGCCTTTTTTCTTTGCATTTCCTGTGGTTTGTCCATTTGCTTACTTTAGAGTCCTTAGTGGTGAAGGTGCCAGCTCTAGGGTACTTTCAGAATAAGTTGAGTGTGAATGATGATTATTTCTCATAATTCCGTTTAAAGGACAAAGGTTTGGAAGAACAAAAGCTTTCTCTGGCCTTCAGCATTGCCTAGACAAAGTGTATTAAAAGTTACACAGGTATGTAGAGAGTCACTAAAAACCTCACCAGTGTGCTTTTCAGTGAACACTAAAATACTCTTTTTATAGTCCTTCACTGGCTACAGTCTGCCCAAAATGTTTGCTAAGCCCTATGACAACTATTATGGTGCAAATCAATGTCTTGAACAGCCTATAAATTTGTATTATTTGCATTTTACTTTCTTTTCTTTATGAAGAAATGAAGTTCTTTACAAAAACTTGAGAGTGCTTTTATCTGAACAAGCGAATAATGTGCTAACGTGCCTGCAAGGCAGACTGTCCGAGCCATCCATAGAGGCTCCTATGCACTGTTACATATCAAAAAAGCATGAAGGTGTTTCTGTTCCTATAGATGTCAGCAGTCAAGAGGCTGGATTTAGAGGACATTGCCATTTACTACAATTAGTATAATATCAAACTTGGAAGAATATTTAATTTTCTGTCAGTCTTCCTTTAATCAGTTTCTGCAACAAAAAAAGTTATTTAAAGTATCTCAAGTTGTACGAAAGAGGAAATTCCCAAGCGAAATACCTGTCAGAGAGTTTCTTGACTTCCTTGTTTGTCTGGCAGTGATTCAGTCTGGTTCGTGGTGCTGACTCAGGTATCATTCTTGGGTTTCTTTTTATTATTCTTTTTCCTTACGTTCCTGGTTTCATGTGGGTACTCCTAGACTGATTCTCCTGGCACGGGGTTTCTCTAGTGTGACTCAGACACAACCCAAGCAACGTGACACACACAGGAAGTTACCTGTTGGTATCAGGTACATTGGTATTTACATTGTGTTTATACTTTCAGCTGAGAAATTGAGAGGATTTACGAAACATTAAGCTTTGCAAGTCTTATAGCCTACTCTCACCTGAGCAATAGTTATTCTAGATAAAATGGAGCACATAGTGAGTATTCAGAGACTTTATCTGGCTTGAGGAACAAAACATGTAAGTTACTGGTCACTGCTCATACTGTCTGGGCAGCACCTGAAAGCAGTTTCATTCCTGCAGCTTTTCTCTTCCCTTTGCCTGCTCAGCTGCTTGCTTCATCTAGAACAGGCTGGCCATGGGGACTAAGGACATGTCCTTGGACCTGAAAAAAGCTGCTGGAGCCCCAATATCTTTGTGAACCAAACTTCCTAGGTCTGTCTGAGACTTCTCCTTTATGCCTGAGCTTCCTGAAATTTCAGCACACAACAAAATGTGGCTTTTTCTGCTGCTGGCTGCTTCAAGTGGTTGTTGACACCTCAAGGTGGGCTGCAGTGAGTCTCACCAGTGGCTGGCAAAGTGCCACCAGTGCTGTCACCCAGATAGAACAGGTTTTTCTCACATCAAGTTACAAGTCTTATTTAGTGGTTCATCAAGTAGTTCCTGACCAGCTCTGCTGTGTGCCTTGTTTTCTGTTTGAATTTACTTGGTCTTCTTAGTCTTACATGAAATGAATTGCACTGCTTAAAACAATGTCAGGAGAACCCTGGAGTCCCAGTCCTGTGCTGTACGTGTGTCCTTGTTATTTGCATCAACCTCAGTTTGTAAAACTGCGTACTCATGAATTGTCCTGGACTTGTTTTAGTGGAAGGCAGCAGAATTTCTTGTGCCTGTTATCTCGAGTCCTTCAATCTAGTTCACAGTCTGAAGGTCTTCAAACTGAATGAAGGAGGACAAAGTTGGTTTATATTCAGGTGGCTGAAAAAATCCCTTCTATTACTTGCAGACCCCCTTTAAGCAGTTGGCTTCCAAACTCATCTTTATGCAGGCCAAATGTTAACACACATCACTGATGAGTCAGTACCCAAGTCAGGGTCTTCTTGGCCATACCCGATGCTAATTCATCAGCTACTACTTTTTGATGAGCCAGGCACTAAAGGCAGTCCTCATTTCTGCAACAAATTACATTTTCCCTTTCACACCAAACAGATGAAGCCTCACCCCTCTAGGTTACATCTTTCTGCTTTTCTTTCTGCTCTGAATCACTCTCGGAGAGAAGTTGTGGGCTGTGTCCTGGCAGCTCCTGGTGACTGTGCTGTCCTGCAGCAGAGGGAAGCCTGTGTGACACTGCCCTCCTGGAGCTGTGTCAAACACACCAGGGACACTTTGTAATTTGAATGCTAAAACTGAGATCTGCCCAAGTATTTGCAAGTAAGAGCCAAGAGGTAGAAACACGGAAAACAAAACCCAGCCAAGCCTTTTAAGCAGTGTCAAGAGGTTTAGTGAGATTTGCCACAGGCAGACTCCGACTTCTTCATTTTACAAGATGTTTGGCTTCTCTGTGAAGTCACATATTGGAGCTCTCTGCCTTTGATATTTCCTGGAAGCAGAGAGGTAGACTTTATATATGAAGGCTTCAGACGGTTAAGAACCAAGCATTTCACCGTCCTGGATAAACCTGGCATTGAAAATATGTTTGTACAGCTGTCACCTTTGTCCCTTAAGCTATTCTCTTCTGTGGTCAGTGGGTGTTCCTCATGTGTCTGTCGGATGACAGCCCGGGAAGGGACACACCTTGTGGGAAAAGATTCTTTATGTCTGTGCCCTTTTGACACTGTCCTGAGTGAAGCAATCTCCAAAAAACCTTTCTGAGAGAGTTCTTTGCTGAATAAAAAAAAAAAATATTTTTTTTTTATCAGACAGCATCTAAATTGAAATGTGAAGATCCAACTTAAGGTGCAGGAAGACATTTGGTTAAGAAGATGAAAGAAGAGCTCTTTATACGATGCATTTAGGTATGTGTATGCCAGAAAAGGATTCAAAACTAAATCTGAGTTTTCTAGACCTATGGGCACAGCTGCAAATTCAGTTCAACCACCTTCCAGATGGATCATTTATGGAAACAAAAGCCTGAAAGTGGATTCTCAAGCCTTCCTTATAAGTGATGTCAGCTTCATTTGCCAGCAGTAAAAATACAAATTGGTAGAGTCAAGCAGTTTGGCCATTAAAGGATAAAACACGATCTTATCCCCAGAATGGAAGAGGTTTTGCCCATTTATAATCTTCTTCTTCTGTTTCTCTCTCCATTTGAGGTGACTTGTCAGAAACTTTGTGGGATGGTAATTACGTACCTTTCTAGTGTTCTATCACTCTATCCTACTTTCTACTGGTGTGACAGAAGTTAAACACAAATCTCCTTATCTTTGGGACTTCTGCAAAGATATTCTTTACAGAAAGCAGTGCCTAGGAAAATAATTGGGATGCTTTGGGACAATCACTAGTTTAAATTATCTACTTTTTCATTTTGCTGTCCTGATTTAAAACCATTCTGTAGTTCCACTGTGTGGAAGCAGTGGCTTTGGTAAATAGAAATGCTTACAAATAAGTAACTTTTCTCTAATACAGTTGCTGCAAATTACATGCTGCTTTCTTTAGTTCTACTTTTTATATTTTTCTGGAGTATGACAAGCAAAAGTAAAATGGGAATATACCAGGGAAATAGGTGATAAGTCTGTCTGCGTTTCATTTGTTGTAGTTTGGGGGTTTGCTATCTTCTCAGTCTGCTCTCAAATGCTCTTCATCCATTGGCAGGGGAACAAGAGGAGAGGTAAAATCATGGCAGGATGTAGAGCACTTTGTAACAAGTTGATTCTGGGTAGTTGAAATCATCTTGGTGTAGCCTTTCATTAATGTGATCTGTGCTGTCAACAAGCTGAGAAGTTCCATGTGAGTTTTATGAAACAGCTTAAAAAACAGGGGTTGAGAGGTTTTGCCAGGTGGGCTTGTTGGTTTGTGGGGATGTAATTGAGTTTTTGGTTTCTTACTGTTGTTTATTTTTAAACCCCCTTGATTCTGGCAAAACCAGGTTTGATAAATGATTCCATGTAAAACTTGGGGTGCATTACCATTTGAAGTTTAATTTTGGAATGTTCTATAGCAGGTGTGTAACCTGCTGCCATTTATTTGAAGGATGGGTCAAGTTTCACTTCTTTTGGAAGACAGCAAAGACATTTTCTACTGTTCTGGCTGGGTGAATATGGGCACTGAGAATTAGGTGAAACAAAGAGCTCGGATGACTTTGCTACCGCCGTTTTGCGTGACTCGCTGTGTGTTGGAGAGCTAGGAAAGCAGTTTTGTTAACTGCTCTTGTCAACAAGAGTTGACAAGAAGTGTTTAAAGTCAAGGGTTATACAGATTAATCGTGTAATCATTAGCTATGCTCAAGGCAAGCAGTTAAGGAGGACTTGGATATCACTGGGTAAACAACTGCAGAGAAACCCTGAGCAAATAAAGCCTCGCTGCTGATGTTGAGTGGGACATCACTCACCAGACCTGAATCAGGAGTCCTTAACAGTCTCCTATTTTTAGCCCTTGAAGGGGGTGTGTGTCCATCACTCAGTGATGACTAAGCCTTGTGGACTGCTTTGCAGGGCTATAAGTACGGAGAGCGCTATTTCGGTTGCGGTACCTGTGGAATGGATCTCAAAGAAGGTGGGAGCAAAGCTCTCTGCCAGTAAGAGGGGTATTTCTGGGGGACACCTGAGTTGAGGGTGCCAACACAGCCCGTGCTACTGAACTGCAGTTATGTGCAGCTCGGTGCTGCAGAGGCAAACGAGGCTAGTTTGATGTTTTTTAACTTCTGAGGCAAATGTTAGCCAGCCAGTTTCTAAAGGACTTTGGCACAAGCTGGAGGCAGTGTGCTTTTTTATTTCAAACAGACCAGACCTGCAATAGAGAACATGGCTGTTCTTTGCGCTGTACATTGTGTATGGTCTTGGTTGCTGCAAAATACCGACTGCTTTTTATGACCTTGTTAGAGTGTAAGTCAGCATAATAAACAAGTCTCTCTCAGGAGTTGGAGTGCCCCTGTAAAAGTGTTAGGCAAGTGTGATAGATCAGAGGAAACCGAGTTACCCTCATGTGCAGGGATAGCACTCCATAGGTATCGCGGGTAGTTTTTTCATGAGCCTTTTACTTTATATTTTTAAATTCAGTTGGAATAACTACAAAGGAAAAAATTGGAATAGACATGTCTCTTACTTGCTGTCATCTTGTAATCTTCCTACCTTGCCTCCCCTTAAATTTGGCCCATCTGTATTCATATTATTACCCTTTTGCCAGATTGACTGCTTCTGTGGGCAGAGTCAAGCAAAAGGCACACTCGAGATCACTGGCCTACAGGGCTGTTTTGTCGTACTGCTTTCTTTAACAAGGTATAGTCTTCTATGGGGTGGGTACTGCAAGGTTGTTCTGTGAGCACTGACAGGATAAACATGCTTAATGTTGCCAAGGAGAACAAAGGGAAAATCATCTCTCTGTAGGTGTTGAGCCTTGCTTTGCTCTCAGTTTTGTGATGGAACTTCTAAAAGCCTCCAACATAGATCTGTGTGAGCAACTTGTAAATTTGAGGCGTGTGTATGCATCTGCTGCTTTGAACAGCTTGTGTATCCCTTTGAACAGCTTCTGGATCCTGAAATAAAAAAAGAAACAAGAAAAAGAAGTTGATGGTGTTGACTTGGTCACTGTGCTGGGTTGGGTTCTTGTGGCAGTGTGTAGCAGAAGCTGTACCAACTGCAAGATGGGAGAACCGTTTGAAGTCTTTTAAGACAGGGGTTAGGTCTCTGTGTTCTGGGGACCAATATGAGGATTTGACAGTTATTCTTAAAGGAATCTGAACTATGGGACATCTGACGAAAGAGCCAAGGGACTGGTGGGAACAGTGTTCTGGCAAGTGCAGCTGCAAAAACATGAAGCGGTTTCTCCCTTAAGATTTGAAAGAAAATATCGGTGTTTCCCTTTGCAGCAAGTCTGGGGATGTGTAAATGGAAAAGAGACGAGGGAGGCTCTACCCTGCCTGGCAGTATTTCTGAAGGCACTTTGCTAAAGCCTGAGAGTCATGTGATGTTATCACTAATTCTTTTTTCCTTTGATTTCTTCTCCTCATTTCCATTCTGACAGCTTAAGTATGGGTGGGAGAATTTCTCTCTCTGGCTTCCACCTTTTCTCATGTTCTGCACTAGCTAGAACAAAACATTTGAAACTTTCAATGTTCTTAGTACGTTAAGGAATGACTTCCCCTGTCATCTCTGCTGAAGGCCTGTACTTCAGCATTCCAGGAGGAGTTATTTCTGTGCTGTCATTATATTCAAGATTCATAGTGTCCTCTTCTCCCCCCCTGTATACCTTTTGTGATAAAGCAGCTGCTTTCAGTCTATCTCTGTCCATATTTTGATAGCAAAGTACTCTAACAGGTATGTGCAGTAAAAAAGGGATGGAAATTAGCCCTGCTTGAGACAGTGGGGAGGTCTGGACCGAACCCAAACTTCTGGAGAAATGAAAGGCTTTTCCTCAGGTGCCATAAGCTCTCCTTTTTTTCTTGGTTTTTTCATGTTGGCCCTAAACCTTTGTGAGTACCAAAACAAAAGCAGTTTTCAGTTCTGCCCTGCACAGAGCCCATTCCTAGAGGAGGGAAGAAAATGAACATCACAAGTGCATTTTTAAATTACAGATTTGTGAGGTGAAGTGCCAGTGTGTCACTAACCACATTCAACAACGTTATTAGCAGAAGCAACAGAGGCAAAAGCAAAATAAAAGGGAAGCATTATGCCTTTTGCCCCTCAGACCACACAATTATGGAAATGGTTAGTTTGGGGCATTTTAGAGCTAGGAATTAAGAAATTATTGGAGTGTTGGTAACTTTCCATAATACCAAAGTCACAGGGGTTGGTTTGTCAGGGAGTGAGGAGCCTGTCATTTTCAGAGGTCTAGTCAGAATGTGGGGATGAGCTGGTGGTTTTTATCCCATTCTTTGCTGAGAATATTGTCTTTCACACAACCAAACTTGTGTTCCAGCAAGTTTAGTACTTTCTTCTCAGGTGTGGCTGTGGAGTTGGGCAGTGGGGATCACAGGACTTCTTTGAAAAGAAGTTATTTTGTGCTATGCCTGTCCTCTTTACTCCATTAAATCAGTTTTCCACTAAATCCAGTTTAGTATTGCAAACCATTTGCAGCTAAAATGAGAAGATCTCAACTAGAAAGTTGGAAAGAGACAGTAAAAGAACCCCCTAACTGATTCTCTTCTGCATGCTCTTTTACCTCCAGATTCCATTCCAGTGCCCAAAGTCTTCTCTATGAACTAAAACAAATTATAGCTCCTCCACTGCAACAGAGAGGCTAAATAAAGAGAGACAACTTTTTCTGCCCTTCACCTAGGATGATAATATTAGCTAGTTTATGCCTTCGGTATAATAATCTCCTATTTTGCTAAAGTGGGAGAGTTGTTTCATGAGCTGCTGACTTGGTTGGCAGACCTGCTCTAACAGGTAACCACCACCTTCTCACTTCAGTCCAGCAACTGTTCATGGGGACTGTTTGTGCAGTGTTGCTCGATACAGCACTGCTGGAACAGCCACCAACGCTGCATGTGTAAAGTGTGTGTGTGTGGTTTCCTTTGTGGATTTTTGGGTTTGTGTGTGGTGTTTTGTTTTTTTTTTTCTTTTCTATTTAAACTCCTATCTGTTCACACATCTCCTGTACAGCACAGCTCTAAGAATAGTTGTTCTGGTACAAGTGATGACTTAGGTCTGTTGCCACCCATGGGCACAAACAGTGACCCGGCTCCAGCTGCTTAAAGTGCTTGTGTGTGGTATCTGTCATGAAGCTGCATGATAGATCATGAGGGTTCACTGCATTGCTTCAGTTCCCATTTTTCATGGAAGATTCTCACTGTGTGTTCATTTAGTCACTGGAAAGCTGCCTCCAGAGCTGCTGGAAAAATCTGGAAGGCATGGTAATAGTGTCCATCAAAGCATCCTGCCGTACCAGACTGAATTTGACAAGCCCTTCCTGTATTGAGAAGGCAGGCCTTTGAAATCTTCTGTGTGAAGGGGGATATTGTGTCTGTCAGAATAATGCAGATTGAAATATGCTAGAAGGAAAACTTGTGACACCTTAGATAAGGTATAAATTAAGAAGTAACACCAATTATTTGGAATCTGACATTGCAGAAAACATCAATATATGAGAGCATTTTTCATACTGAGATAAATGGGGTCACTGTAGCAGCTAAAATGACAAATCAGTGCACAAGGTGTGCTCATGACAAACTGCAGTCTTTGTGTGTTTGGGGGTATTTTTCGTTGGTTTTCAAATTGTCGCTGCTTAAATGTTGGATAAATGTTTAAGGGAATTAACTCAGCTATCTGAGTGAATTTTGGGGAGAGCTCGACTGTTTGTAGTGAGTACATTTCCATTTCTTGTGTCATTTGATGTGTTGCAGCTGCATTATATTATCAGGGAGGGACAGTTCCTGTAGTGGATAGCGAGGTGTTTTATTATAAAAGAGTGAGAGCAAATTGACAGAGGCCAGAGTAACCCTTGTTCTAAAGCACCCTCTAGAAGGCCACCTTGGAAGTGCTAATGAAGACTTAACTCCTCATTCTCCACAGGCAAATCTTTTTAAGATCCCTCTATAGGAAAGGAAGTTGCATTGGGATTTCAGGTAAACTCCATTTTTGTATGTCACAATTTATCTCACCATGGTGTTTTTCAGACACAGATACTTTCTACTGGCTGTGCTTCCCAGCTCATTCTAAGTGCAATTCCTTAAAACATGAGTCATATTAGCAGGAGAATTTCTGCTTTGAAAACGTGGATTAAGTTGTACTCTTCCAAAGGCACGAAGTAGGAGGACATGGGCTGAAGCTGTTACAGTTTTAGCATAGACCCAGACACTGAGTGCAGAACTTGGCCTACAGTTTCTGCTTAATATTATACTTTGGTTTCCTGTTGAGCCTGAATGATGAATACTCTTATCCA
The DNA here is from genome assembly GCA_013400555.1 of Jacana jacana. Taxonomy (NCBI): domain Eukaryota; kingdom Metazoa; phylum Chordata; class Aves; order Charadriiformes; family Jacanidae; genus Jacana; species Jacana jacana. The sequence goes on along the minus strand of VZTM01015130.1, from coordinate 284,873 downwards.
TCCTAAGATCCTGTTGTTTTCTCAGCGTTTGTGTAGGCGGTCTTCCTTGAGTAGAAGATAGGGAGGTAGAATACAAAATAGCCCTAGGTGCCCCAGCAAAACACATTCTGTTTTCAGAGTATCTCTCTGAGTGAGCCTTGCTATTTCAGGAGCTCTATGAAGAGGCTTAATGGCTTTCTGCTCGTTCTCTATTGTACAGTCATATAGTTCTTCCCTTCCTACCTTTTCCCCTGGCGTTAGAAAAACAGCTTCTTGCTGTTGTGGAGGCTCTATGTGCAGTTCGTGCTGTGCAGTTAGCACAGCATTTCTTCATATATAGTGAGAACACTTGACAAGGTGTACTCTGTTCCACCACACAGAGGAGTGCATCACGGTCTCTGTCTATTTAAAATGCAATTAAGGACTACAAAGCCTGATAGATCAATTGCCTGGGGAAATGAAGTTTACTTTGTTAGGAAGCAAAGAGGGAGTATTACTGAGTGGTGTGTTCAAAGTGAGGGGGGATTATTTATTTATATACTTTTTTTCCTTCAGAAGAAGCAAGTAAACTTCCAGTGCAGCTGCAGAGCCACCTGGCAGAAGAACTCTTCTCAATCATTTGGAATGTGATCAACCACTGTTGGGGTGTAGTCTTGGATCTCTAGCACTTCAGTAATGTTTAGCATCTGATTTAGACCATAAAGATGCAAATTGATACTGGTACTTTACCAACTGTAGTCTAACCTTTTACAGGATCACTGTTCTCTGCTAGAATGATGAGAATTACCCACCCTTCATTTTGTGGTATATTTACATTGTCACTGGAATAAGCTTTACCATTCTCATTTGTTCTCTCTTGCTTTCTCTTCTTCCCTGCCTTCCCTGCCCCGAAACAAATCGCTTGCATCTATTTTCTAGTTCTTACACCATCCTCCTTTCACAAGAAACTGTGGGGGTTTTTTTCCCTTAGCAGACTTTATCTCTTATATCTTCATAAAGTACAGAATGGAGCAAAAATACTTGGCTTATGACTCTGTGAGACCAGCCATTGCCTGTGAAGGTCAGAGGAATAGGAAATACAGTCCTGTCTTCTGGGATCTGCCCCGTGTTAATGCTGATAACTCTGCACCTCGCTACACCTTGTACTTCGTTGGTTTCTTCCAAAAAACTTTTGAGAGATGGTGGGAACTGGCACAAAATGTTGTTGGCAATACTTGAGGAGTACTTGTTGCAAGGTTTGATTTAAATTCTCTGACAAGAAAAAAAGATATTACTGCTAAACCTCTAACATGGTAAAACTATAGCTGTTTTTAGGTAAGATTGCCTTGTAGTTCAGTAATCATGATTGTAACATGATAGGAAGCAGATCTGAGATGCTGAATTCATTAGAAACTAAATACTCCAGTTCTCATCAGCCTTTGAATGCTTTTAGTCATGCTTTAGGTATTTTTAGTAAGAGTGGTGGCTGGGACCAAAGTTGTAGCTCAATTTTCTCACTAAATTCTCCTTCAATGGTCTCTATACACACACACACAGAATGAAATTTATGAAACTAACTTTTCATAAACTGCTTGTTCCAGCAGACATTTTTTTGGATGACTTGGTGTGGATCTTTTGTGCAAGTCTGTACTTAATTTTAACTGCCAACATCTTCAACTGATTTTCCAAAGTTTGAAGAAATATGCTAGCAAAGAAAGGAGAAAGTTATCATCACGGATGAATAAAAGGATGTATGATTGGAAGGATGTTAATTTGTTACTTGAAACGGGCATCGCCTGTAGTTTCATTTAAACTGCTCTTCATTACATATTTCTATTGCTTCATTACTTGTCTTTCTTACTTCATTACTTACTGCTTTAAAAAGCATCTTGAATTATTTATGAAACCTGTTCTTTGAGAAAAGTCTTTGTGTTTACCTTTCAGCTTTCTCTGAATGTTTCTAGCAATTGTGCTAATGGTTTTGCTTGATAAAATGTCTTAGAACTATACCTTCCTTGAAGTAGCTCATCCTCTGCCATATTGAACAGTCCCAGGGACCATGTTACATGGCAGGACATGGGCAAGGCCATGTTTAAATGCAGAATAACTGTGCAGAAAACATGTTTTTACTGCAGAGTTTAGAGCACATGATTAATGAGCTGGAAGGTTTGCTGGAGCTGAGCTCTGCCAACCACCCTTCTGCTTCCTGCTGCAGCATTCGCTCTTTTACTGGCACGCATGGAACACCTAAGCGTGGTGCCATCACACCCCTCCTACTATACCAGGATTGTTTCTGCCACAAATTACAGGGTCATGACTGACCAAGAAGGGCAGGGCTTGGTCTCTTGTACCTTTTTATGGCATTGCAAATAGCTATGCAATCATCCTGGAGTAACAGTGCAAGAATACAAATTACAGACTAACCCAGTCTGCTGGTGTCTCAATTCAAGCGCTTGTTTATGTCGGCCTCGCTGTGCTGGTGTTTCACCAAAGGCCATAAAGGGAAAATGGTCCTAAAAGGCCCTGTTGAAAGGTCAGCACGGTCTGGTGTAAGGTGTATATTATTGAAGTTAGTAGTGAAAATAAGGTACCTGGGAATGACCCATTGGTATTGCACTGATGTACAATGGTACAAAGACAGTGAAAAGCTGCTTCTCTAATTTGAACTGTAGAGGAGTATGGAGAAGCAGACAGTAATCAATGGGAGCAAAATCTAGTCAGGACAATGATCCATTTCCAGAAAATGCTGGCAAAGCTGTGTCTCTGCTTTCTCACCCAGTGCAGGTGCAAAAGCATCACTTATGTCAGGGTGCTCAAGTAGTTATTACAGAGATGGGAATGTGGGGATCACAGATCCGTGTGTGAAACCTCATGTATGTGATGAGGCCTACTTGGTAGGGTTAAAAGGTTAAAGAAGTCTGTCTTACAAAACACCAGATACTGTTCCAATCTTAAAGGGAAATGCTTTTTCAGATGGTACCCAGCAGTCCTGGTCTTGATATTTGGTATAATAATGATTGTATATATGAATGTTTATAATAATTTAGCAGCACATGCATAAGAAGATCAAACTTCATGGTCTTGCCCTAAGGTTAGTTGGAATGAGAAGGTGCTCTTTTCTGTCCCCCAATGTAAAAACAGGCTTTATTCTTCTTCAGGCCCTTGTGGCAATTGGAAGCCTGTGCGTGAAGCTCAGGTGGGATAAGTAGTTCCAGTTTGATTCCCCTGTGAGTGATGGAAGACTGACTCAAAGATACCGTGTTGTGATGTTGGTGGGGATGACACTCGTTTCAAAGTCTGAAGCATCACAACCCAAACAACTGCTTGAGAAGAAGGAGCATTGATTGGGAGCAAACAGAAGTATTTCAGATTACTCTGAACCTGCTGGTGAGTTCCATCTCATGTCGTAAGACTGCAAGCTGTTATGTGATGTGCTACTTATTTTTATGATTAATACAGCACAAAGCTTTAAAGCATTAGAACTTTCTTACATGGGTTTAAAATTGTGGAGGGAAAAAAAGCCCTCTCTTCCAGCTTGTGAATAAAATTTTGATTTCAAGAACAGACAAGGTAAATAGCTGTATTTGGAGAGTGGGTATTGAGTGTGGGGTTACTTCTGGTTCCATTTAGCTATGTATTAGAGATGCACATCATCTTCTCAGTTGCATATTTGGATCTTCCTGTACTGTAATGGACTAGAATGCACACAACAATGGAACTTTGCCTATTTCTCATGTAAACTGAAGTCTTTGAAGTCTGAAAGCACAGCTCTTATTCTGTAAAGTATCAGTGCATGAAACATTATCCAAAACAATTTATAAAGAAATTGGCATTAACTGGAAGTGGCAGTTAGAAGCTTTTAACTCGACCCTATATTTAAAATTTTTAAGTGGAGAGAGAGAATGATGGAAAATTTAAACATGATTGAGGAAAATAAAGCCATACTGCTAGCATTTTGTAAAAATGTTCAAACCTTCCATCTGTCTTTTCTGTTCTCAAAGGTATAAAAATACCTCTATTAACTTTTAAGGCTGTGCATATGATTATCACAGAATCACAGAATGTCAGGGATTGGAAGGGACCTTGAAAGATCATCTAGTCCAATCCCCCTGCTGGAGCAGGAACACCTAGAGCAGGTCACAGAGGAACATGTCCAGGCGAGTTTTGAATGTCTCCAGAGAAGGAGACTTCACAACCTCCCCAGACAGCCCCTTCCAGTGTTCAGTCACCCTCACTGTAAAGTTTTTCCTCATATTCAAGTGGAATCTCCTCTGTTCCAGTTTGCACCCATTCCCCCTTGTCCTAACACTGGATGTCACTGAGAAGAGCCTGGCTCCATCCTCCTGACACTCACCCTTTACATATTTGTAAACACTAATAAGGTCACCCCTCAGTCTCCTCTTCTCCAAGCTCAAGAGACCCAGCCCCCTCAGCCTTTCCTCCTATNTGTCAGCCACTCCTCCCAGTTTGGTGTCATCAGCAAACTTGCTGATAGTGCACTCTATTCCCTCATCCAAGTCATTGATGAATATATTGAACAGTGCCGGTCCCAGTACCGATCCCTGAGGGACTCCACTAGATACAGGCCTCCAGCTAGACTCTGTCCCATTGACCACCACTCTCTGGCTTCTATCCTTCAGCCAGTTCACAATCCACCTTACTACCCTATCATCCAGGCCACACTTCCTCAGTTTAGCTACAAGGATGCTGTGGGAGACGGTGTCAAATGCTTTACTGAAGTCAAGGTAGACCACATCCACTGCTTGACCATCATCTACCCACCTGGTTACTTCTTCATCAAAGGCTATCAGGTTGGTTAAGCATGACTTCCCCTTGGTGAAGCCATGTTGGCTGCCTCTTATGACCTTCTTATCCTTGATATGCCTAGAGACAGCACCAAGGATAAGTTTTTCCATCTTGATCTTATCATCTTGATCAGAAGCTTTCCTGTGGCTGATGATGTCTTTTGTCTCAGAGCTTCTGGCAGGAGGTGTGGGGGGCATATGTATGTGGAGAAAGTTGTTGGTATTGCTCAGAAGCCCGTTTAATTCTGATGGGCTCTGTGCTCTTCCTTCCTGCTTCTGTATCAACTTCTTTTAAAAGAAGAACTTTGTTTTACTTATCCTTTTTGTTAGGAGCCAGCATCAGTTTCTCTAAAATTGTGAGTGGATGGGCATTGTATTTTGAGCCTCCAACTTGGTTACGGTCACACCTAATTCTGAGATGGTTTCTGATGTGAGATGTTGGCAGTGTTCCAGTTTCTTGAAATTACACGAGGATGTTCCCTCATCCTTCTGCTGGCCCCAACAGTAAAGGTTTAAGTTGTTCGCTTGAGGGGTAAAGGAAAAAAACATTCCCTACAGAAATGTAGCCCAGCAGAGAGGAGGTTGAGACGCAGTGATTTATAGCCTTACTAGAACAAAACTGTGAGGCTTACGTGGCCTTTAATAATATCAGATGTGTTGCCTTGACCATGACATTATGTTTCAGATCCCTTAGTCCCCAGATTCTCTCTAAAATATACGGGTGTATTGTCAGCAGTTCTTAGTCCCTTCTGGTTGCACTCGGACACTTCAAGATTTCACCAGGCGCTACCACGGGAAATGGTCTATTTTAGCTCTTAGCTGACTTATTTCTGAGAACAATCATCCTTGAAAACACTGGGTTTATATCATGTTACTATTCTCAGATATTGTTTTTTGTAGAAATCTTTGTGGGGCTGTACAAATGCTAGTGCATGCTCTAAGTAACTTCTCTATTCAGAACTAAAGATTTGTGGCAAGACTAGCTTTTTTAGGAGTAAGTGTACATCTTTCCATAAAATCAGCTATTTGGCTGCTGTGTGAAGTTTGAGCTGCTCCAAACTGATCTGGGTGAGGTGTGGCCTTTGCACGTGTCCTGTGTCTGATCACTTCTGGCCAAGTTCTTTGGGTGTTTACTGCTATTGCAGAATTTTAATACCTAGTTGCATTTCTGTTGGCTGCCTGTGTCTTCATAATAGCATGTGTCCCCATCCAACTTCTCAGGGCTGTGAGTGGTCCTCTCTGACCTTAACTGCATCATGTAGAGGTGAAAATCTGAGGGAAACAGCTGATCAAATTGAAGTATCTCATAGAATCATAGAATCATTCAGGTTGGAAGAGACCCCTGGGATCATCAAGTCCACCCATCAGCCCTACTCTACAAGTTCCCCCCTACACTAGATCTCTCAACACCACATCTAATCTGCTCTTAAACACAGTCAGGGAGGGTGACTCCACCACCTCCCTGGGCAGCTGATTCCACTGACTGACCACTCTCTCCGTGAAAAATTTTTTCCTAATGTCTAGCCTAACCCTACCCTGCTGCAGCTTGCAGCCATTCCCTCTTGTCCTGTCGCTCATTGCCCGTGAGAAGAGACCCGCACCAATATCTCTACAGTGCCCTTTCAAGCAGTTGTAGAGAGTGATGAGGTCTCCCCTCATCAAAATCTGGTCATTTTCTGGTACAGTTATGATCTTACATCTGGTGTTTCACCTGTTTACTGCCAAGTTTGCCTATATAAAGGAGGTGCTCTTGTGATCCACTGAGATTTTTAAAAGATAAGCAGAGCAATCATGTCCCACAGTGCTGGAGACGCTTAGTGAGTGAAACTTAACAGGGTAAGTGAGCCACTCTTAAAGCCATTTGCTTGGTAGCTTGGAACCCTTGGGTAAAACTAGAGACTAATTGTAGCCTTGATGTTTACTGAGTAATATCCTACAAGGATATTCTTACCTTCGTGTTTACAAATAGAGATGCTATCCCTGTCACACTATGGGGACATCTCTCTGCCTAAAGCTTAGTGGTGCTGTTTGGTTCCTGAAGTTGGTACATTATCAAATATTGCAGGGTATGTGGCAGCTATCATCTGTGCCAGAACTGTTCTGCAGGGCTGTGAAACGTGGAGCAGCAGACAGCCAGGGTGCTTTGTCAATGTCTGTTTGAAGAGGAGAACTTTACAGTGATTAGTTAAATTAGAATATTGTGTTTTCTTCGGTGTCTCTGGGATGTTCAAGTGTGCTGTTTTTTTTGATCTAAGTATTTCTTAATTTTTTCTGAAAGATTTATTTTTTTAAATTATATTATTTCTTTTGTAAAGACTGGGTTCTGCTAATAGTGGGTTTCTACTGTTTCTGTAGGAGATTTTTTTTTTCTTAGCCAAAATATCCATCAGATGTATCTCTACAATGAAGAAACCTGCTAGTGTTCTTTCAGTTGAGGTCATCAGTCTCTCCAGTTTCAATTCTGGCTGGGGCAGCAAGGCAGGGGATCCACATCTGAGATGGCTGCATTCCAGGGAGAGTTTCTGTGCTCTGTCAGACTTGGGAGGTTCAGGTCCAAATGGCCAAATAGGCTTAGGTGAGCAGTTAGATGAGTGATTGCAGTCAGAACCGTGATTGTTACCAAATTAGCTCTGTTTCCTTGGAAAAGAGAGGAAGAAAAAAGATCCTGTATTACATTACATGGCTGATCTCTGATGTTCTCGAGCCCCACAAATGGAATATGACTGTAAATACAAACTCAAACTTTGTCAGCCCGGTCCCCAGAGAGAACAAGGAAGGCATTGTGGATGATTTATACCCCATTGGTGCCATTGCTGCCACTTCCTATTGGTTTTATGATGAGACCTCGAGATCAAGCTGGAAAAGGCGTTTAAGCCAATGATTTGCAGCACAGGGGGAAACCTTTACAAAAGGAGGTCTGCTTGTCCCTCTCTCCAAATCCTTACTTCAAAGCCAACAAGCTTTGTGCTACTTCTAAACTGCGAAGTGTGCACTGTGTCCTGTGCTGAGCTCACCGTGACACACAGGATGAGTCTTTATTGGTATTCTCGTAACAGCCATGCTTTAAGAAACCTCAGAAATAAATGTTTTCTTATCACAAAATCCAACCCTTTATAAGAGCTATCAAAACTCTTAATCCTTCCCTGAAGCAGTTAGGCAAGAACTGTGGTTTCCATTTAATAAAAAAAGGCAGTTTGCCCAAAAGTAATGGAGAGAAGTGGCAGATTCAGTAGTAGAGTACACCCACCAAGAGTGCTTTCTAGCTAGGCCCCATAAACTTTCTTTTAAAACAAACATTTCTGCATCTTTTTAAGTCAGTAAAATATAAAGCAATACCAAATTTACTTGGCATGCTTGTGTTTTTTATGTAAGTCAGATTTTTTTGCCTTCCTAACTTGAAGGCTGTGGGATTGTTTCCAAACAGTCTGATGCTTTAAGGGTCAGGAGCCTCACGAAGAACAAACAAGAGACTAAATTTTGCTTTTGCTTACACTGGGTCCCTGCCAGAATAACTCAACTGATGTTACTGGAGTTACCCGTGTGCGGGTGGAATACACTGAACTCTTTCTTATCTTGCTGCAAGGAGGACAAAAAGTAGGAAAGGTATTTCTCTCAGGTGACTTCTCTTGTGTGAAGCGAGACAACCAGGAAACTGCTCTTCCCTGCTGGTTTTGCTCTATCTTTATCTGAATTTGTGTCGGTGTTCCATGTGAATACCAAGGCATCAGAGTTTAAGGAAACGCTCTAGAAAAGGGGGTTGGCATGGATGAGAGTCTTCTACATTGTGGGAAAACATCCTTAATGACCAAAATGGATAAATTGACTTAAGAACTTAGTATTTGGCAATCACTTGCTTAATGTTTGCTCCCATCCATTTTCTTTGGCAGTGTGATCCAGAACAGAGGAGGCTAATTTCTCAGCAAGTGTACCTTCGCTCTGGCGCTCTGTTTAGGATGTTATGCAGGGGTTTGTCTCATGGGGTAAGTACTTCCAGCTCGTGAGTGGTTCGTAGGTGGATGTTCCCTGGTTTATAGTGACCCCTTGAAGAAGGGTCCCCATTGGCTGCACGCTGTAGTTGCCGTGCCACAGTGTGTAAGTGTGGCTTCAGCTGTCACCTCACACCTACAGTAGGCTCTGGGTGTGAGCAAATGAAATCACATTGCAGGGTCCTGAAGCAAATAAACTTCTTACTGCAAGAAAGGTACTTCAGTCACATGAATCCTTCCTTATCCTGCAGGTTCTAGCCATTTTGAAGTGCGTTGCTAAGGGGATTAGAAGTAGAATAATTAGGTCAGGAGATCAAGTCCAGCCTCCCACTTGAAGTGGGGCCAATGTCAAGTGTCTAGGATATGGGGAAAAATCCATTGCATTTTCCACTGAGTTGTGGGTGGGAAAAGCATACCTAAACTTGGATGGTTTGTTAGAGCAATGACATCCGCTTTTACCCTGGTTTCCTCTTATTGATTTTAATCTTGCATTCAAACTCAGTTACTTTCTCTAACAGAGAATATCAAAGGTGATGTTTAATTACTACTGTCCAGATTACCATAACTTTTTCAGCAGTAACAGAAACTTTGAATGAGAGGGGGGGACTATTAGGCTGAAGACTTACATTGTTTTTGTTTCCCATGTCCTGAAGCCAGTGTGCTTGTTTGAGGAAGTATGAGTTTAATTATGTAAGGGATAGAAGTACCAGAATGAAAGTAAGTTCAAATTTAATTATGTAAATAACAGAAATTGTAGAAAGTTTAAAAATAACACTGTCATGTCCTGTATGCTTTAGCACCACCCCTTGGCATTTTCCCAGTTCACAGCTGACTGATAAAATGCAATCAGCATGGTTTAGAAAATACATACTACATACTCAACAGCTGTAAGGAATCCAAGCTGACAGTGTACCTTGCTGTAGGTTAATAGCTCTTAGAAACAATTTCAGTGCAGTGGTTCTGGAATTAACTTTCTATTAATTGTACAGCTGCCTGGGCAACTGGAAAATTTGACTGGTATGTTTAGACTAACGGTGGAATATGCCTAAGAAGCAGAGCTACAGAAACCTGTCATTTCAAAGTTTTAGTTGGATCACAGGCAGACTTAAAAGTTCAGACCTGTTTAATGCCAGAGTCGTCCTCGCACATAAACCAGCCACCCCCTCAAAGACATGCTGGGTCAAACAGCGTCGGTGCGAAATGGCAAACCCAATGATTTTTGCTGGAGGTGATAAATGGTGTTGGAAGAGCCACTTAAAGCTGGTGTGAGTTCTCTCCTGCAGTAATGAGCTTGTCTGCTACCACAGGCTGAGCTTGTTTGTTTGTTAAAACTGGATATGAACGTCCACGCAGAGAGATCTTGCCATTGTGCAAAAAGAGGTCCTTGACTTGGGCCATGTTCAACCTGAATACTAAAAGCTAGCCGTCAGTAATCTCCCTGGCCTGCCTCCCTAAAACGATTTCTATCTAAAGCTGAAGGTCTCACACATCAGTAGGCAGTAGTATCGAGGCAGGAGCAAGGTTGTGGGTGTTGAGAACAGATGCAGCCCGCAAAAATATTTTAATAATATGTTTTTAATTTTGTATGGGAGCTGGCTATGTATTTGGACTGTATCTTGGGAGTGGAGAGCCCCAGGCTCCCACCCACACTTGTTCATCACAAACCCCTTTGACATTCTCCTCATAACACTGGTTCAAAAAAGGAATAATTTCTGTGGGGCCGAGGCGGAATTTTAAGCAGCGTCTCGAAGTGGTGATGCAGGTGAGTGGCCTCTGAGAGTACTTTTTGCCACATCTACAGTGTGGCTGTATCTGTACAGATTATCAGACACCAAAGAAGCAAAGGGAAGGCTGTTTTCAGAGTCTTCAAGAACTTGCTTAAACAGTAAATGTAATATTTCAATACAGTTCCGTAGACACCAAAACAATTGCAAAAGGAGCTGAAGGGAAGGCAGATGAGGCTCTGAAGGGATTTCTCCCTGCTCAAACCTGAGGTCAAAGCCAGATGCCAGCGGCGTTCTTGGGGCCAGGCAAGCAGAGATGTAGCTCTGTGTACCATTTCCTTACCCTGAAAGCCCACGATGATTTATGGATATATAAAAGGGTGTTTGATCCTAGTGATACTGCCAAGCACATCTAAGCCCTGATATTTTATTGAGAATAGATTCTAATTCAGAGTTCTTACTGTTTTTTGGTTTCTGATATGCTGATTTAATGCGCCACTATTTTTGATGGAATGCTATCAAATAAGGAATGTCAAAAAGACATTTGAAAATACGTAGTGCTTAGGCAAGCTGTTTCATTGCACTTAAGAGATTTTTCTATCCTGCCCTCAATTCAAAAGCATGAGTTTCTTTCATATCTAAGCACGGTCAAATGTGCATCTCCTGTTTTGGTTTTGTTGCTTGGTGGTTTTTTATTTAAAAATCTAAACAGAAAGAAAGGGCTGTTTTCTCTCAGGAGCTGTCTTGGAAAAATTAATAACAAATGTGCTTTTAGCAGGAAGCGGGAGCTTTATGAGGTAGGATGAGTAACTCTAGAACAGTGTAATATAATCAGCTGTGCTGAGCATTTATTGTTTCTCCATGTGGATCAGATGCAGTCTTATGCCTTCTAGTTCAGCAGCCTGGGTACAGCCTGCCAGTCAAGACTGAAAATAGATGAGATGTGTTTGTTCCTAAGCAGGATTAATGTTAAGCTCCCAGGTTTGATGTATCTATGTATGGTACTTGGGAAATATTTTAATGGAGAGCATTCCACATACAGTGTTGTTACCAGTGCCCTTACAAACGAGAGTGTTACTTTTGAATCAAAGAATCCTTCAGGTTGGAAAAGACCCTTGGGATCCTCAAGTCCAGCCATCAGCCCCACTCTACAAAGTTCTCCCCTACACCAGATCCCTCAACACCACATCTAATCGACTCTGAAACACAGTCAGGGGTGGGGACTCCACCACCTCCCTCCTCTCTTTCTACTTTGGTTCTATTCTCTTTCTACTTTGGTTGTGAGAATGGACTGCTGTACTGATAGTCCATGCTAACAAGCCACATAAGCTACCAATGTTAGGTGCTTTTGACAATACATAACCTTTTACTTATGGTTTATATTCTATCATTAGGATAAAAGAAGTCACATTCGTAACTGCCTTAGAGCTGTGAAGTCTTTAGAAGTAGACCAGTCCTCAGAGTTTTAAGATACCACAAAGTAGAACAGATGAAAAATTTGTGGAGCCTTGCTACAGTCTTTTACTAGCCAGGAGCAGAAATGGGTGGGGTAGGATGCAAATGGAAAAAGAAAACAAAGCTACTATATGATTATTAATTCTTTTTAAATTAGAAAACTAGTTATTCTCCCATGCTGCTGCAGTCTAAACGCTTCTCACCTTATTCGAGTTCAGTTCTGTGCCCTACAGGTATTTGCAGTGGCTGGAACTACCGTGTCAGGATGTGACCTGAAGACAGTAGAAGTTTTGGGTGAAAAAGGAGCTTTATCAATCACAGTATTGCATTGAAAGACTAAAGATGTTTTAAGGCTTCCATCCAGGATCCCTAAATTCATGAAAACTATGCACTGAAATGCTTTAGAGCCCTAATGAATTATGAATAAGGAGCTTACCTCATTCATTACATGTATGTGTATGTCCACTCACGGACATGTGTAGCTAATGCTACAAAATGAGTGTTATAAATGTGTAAAACGACAAATATCACTCATCTGCCACTTCTGGTGGCCAGACTGACAGATGGGAAGGCTAACATTTCATAGTGATGTGAGTTGAAAAGCTGCGAGACTATGAACAAGTTAATAAAAATAAATAGCTGCTTCGGTGGTGAGCAGTGTTCTGAGAGTGCAGACCCTGGCAGTGAATCAAGTATTTCTTCCTTCTCCAGGACCAGTAGCCCTTACATGCCTCTCTGGTGAAGAAGTGTTTTTCACTTTGAACATATGGCGTTGGCTTTAGCTGGCTGCTTTGTGAGCACTTCCAAAAAGGACAAGCCTTATATTGAAGAAGGCCAAGAATGCAACTTCATTTCCTTATTTTCCTCTTCCAAAGTGTAATCTAAAACATTTATTTGCTTTTTTTTTTGGGTATAGATTTAATTTGGAGCACATAGGTATGGCGTATGTAACATCATCAAATAGTTACCTGATGCTCCTCAAAACAGTGGGAACAAAACACAACACTAACTTGAAGGTAGGTACGGGTAACTGTACCGACTGCTATGGATTTCTGTCCAGAGCTGGTTGGTTTCAATTTCATAACAGTAGTCTCTGTTAAGATAAATACCCAGAGTGGCTTTTAGATGGGGCCCTTCACTGGAGATATTCAAGGTGAGGCTTGAGGAGGCCCTGGGCAACCTGGTCTAGTTGAGGGTGTCCCTGCTGACTGCGGGGAGGTTGGACTAGATGACCCTGGAGGTTCCTTCCAGCCTGGACCATTCTATGATTCTATGAAATGGACGCCTAGATTTTATGAATATTTATGTCACTTTTGTGTATAATGTGTACAATAAGCAATTGAAAGCTTAAAATTCAGTTGCTTATGTGCATTTTAAATACTGTTAGAAATGACATATTTTCCAGTGCCACTGGGTAGACATCACGCTGTCATCTATCTCATTCCCAGGGAACACAATGCATATCTCTGGTTGCAAACCACTCCTGTTTTCTCTACTGGCAACCAATAACCAGTGAGTTCTGGTGAGGTGGTCTTTGTGCTGTTGTGGGGGAAAAAACAATGGCACCTTAAGTGGCTTGGCATTTGTGTGCCTGGAGTGGCATACGGTAGGTAGGTGGATTTGTGAGCTTGGCATTTAATGCAGAAAGTTGTGTGTAAGCAGTAAGTAGTCAGTTGTGCTCCGGGTAGTTGGTGAAGGGAGAGACTTACAATAGCACAGCTCTGCAAGTAAGAAGTCTATTCCGGAATACCAAGTTCAAGTCATCTACTGATCTCAAAACAAAGTACTTGGTTGTGCACATTGTGTGAACTTCAATTAGCTTGGTACTGATTTTGCTTGAAAATAGAGTAACTATTTATTTCTATAGAGTTAGCATAAACAATATAGTTTCTGAGCCAGTGATGTGGGTTTTTTTTCCCCTTTAATGTGGTTGAACAGAGTTGAAAAACAGCAGATGTCGTAACTGTAGGACAGGAGGAGTAGAATTGGGTGCTCAGGTCAGACCAAGGGCTCAGAGAGAAAAGCTGTAGGAGATGCCCTTATTTAAAAATTTGTGACTGAGTTGTCCTCACCATATCTTGGCCAACTTGTTCAAAGCTTTAGATGAAAACACATGCCTTTCTTCCTGTGTACTAGGCTTTGCACAATGACAGTTGAGGCATAAATGGTGAGAGTCTGTAAAAGTCACTGTATTTATTAAGTACCTTTAATTTTACAGAAAACTCCATGAAGACAGTAAAAGCAATTCTTCCCTTTTGCAGTGCATCTTTTTAGGAGCAGCCACTTTCACAACTTTTTTGGCAGTGTTCTGAGTGCTTTGTGTTATTTTTAATGTCATGCTAAGTCAAAGTAAACTTTACAGAATTGCAGACCCAGATATCTGAAATACAATCATCCATCAAAAGCCCTCAGTGGGACAATTACAGCCCCCACATCCTCCCACAGCAAACCATGATTATAGGAGAATGCTTGAGGGCTGCAGCTGAGATTAGACAATGTGAAGTACTCTTGCTCCAGCCTTCACAAAATCACCTGCTACAAGTCTTGATTGTGAGATAGGTGAGATAATCTAATGTGTGTGTTCTCCATTAGAACTGACGTGACATATTTTGCAATTGTCTTGATGTCTGCTTAAATTAGATATTCACATCTGTTAACGTGCTCTCTGTGTTCTTTAGAGAGCAAATACAGCTTTAAATACTTGTTTGATGTCAAATGCAGTACATACCCAGTACCTGCTCCTCACAGTTGAGTGCTCTCAGCTTCGCTTTGCTACTCAACTCCTGTTTTCTTTCCTTCCCAATTTTCTCCTTGCTTCTTGAAGACCAAGAAGACCCCTACTGTCATCGCTCCTTCCTGCTGTTTTTCAGCAGTTTTTCCTTCTTATCTCCTTACCCACAACTCACTGCAGGATCTGCTTTTCAGGTGATGCACGCTGTACCGGGACGTGCACGTATGGAAAGTGAGTGTAAATGAGGTGTAAGATGTTACCCAGGTTTAAGCAATAAGCAGTGAGCTTTGTTAATGCTCTGCACAGACTGCAGAGCCCTAAGGTGCCGGGAAGGATGCTCAGCATTAAGTGATCATGGCCAGAATCTTGCTGTGATGCTCACACAGCAAGATTCTCCAGTGATGCTTTGGTGAGTTTCTTTTACAGGAACTGCTTCATGGGCAGCCTGGGCTCTCAATCAGATCTTTCTGTATTAATTTATGAATTCATTTATAAAGATGTATGTAAGAGTTATTTGTTGTTAATGATAATTTTACTAATAATGATGAAATCCTGCTGGCACAACAGTGAGAAAATGTATGCATTTATTCCTTTGTGTCTTAAAGGACATCAGATGACAATTGAAGCTATAGATGTATGACATGGAAAACCATATGGCCACATCCACGCTTGGGAAGGCATTTGACTTGGCCAAATTGATTTCTCAGCAAGCTTGTCCTTGCTGACTGCAGGAATCGGGGATTGTAACAGGAATGTAGACAAGGCTGTCATGTCCTTTCAGCATTTTTAGCATGATGTAGGTATGAACACAGGTGGGCAATTAAACACTTTGTGCTTCATTTCCCACCTAGCGTCAGTTATCATTTCACTCCCACGATTGGAAATAAATATCAGTGATGATGGAGCACCCTCCTCTCATTCCACAGTCACGTGGAGGTGTAGTAACATCTGAAAATGGGGCTCATCTCATTTGTGTCAGGGATGCATTGACAGTCTTTTGCTCTCCCAAAGGTAAAATATGTCCTCAGAGCTGCGTTGCTACATCTCTGTGATGTGGATAATATTTGTGGTGTTGCTGCTGTTGTTTTGGAGAAACTGAGGGACAGAGAAATAACATGTTGTCCTCTTGTGGAAGCGGATGCCCCGGTAAACAGAGGAGTCTCTGCAGAGAGTAGTGAAAGGCAGGAAATGGTGCTGAGCAATACTGTCTTTGCTCAAAGAAAGAGTGCAGTAAGAAAAAAACATTTAGAACTATAAGCAAATTGTAGTACAAAAGGATACGATCTTGGTAAGAAAAAAAGCAACAGGAGCAACTCCAGAAAAGAAGAGGAAAATGTGAGGGTTTGGGTGATCCTACAGACTTTTTTTAACTTTTTTTTGTTTGTTGGTTTGGGGGTGGGGTTTTTTTGGGGGGGTTTTTTTGGGGGTTTTTTGTTGGTTTGTTTTTTTTTTTTTTTTTTTTTTTTTTTTTTTACAGAGAGCATGGATAATGATTTAGGGAGTTTGCTTAAAAATCAAGTCCTGTTCCTGTGTGTTCTGAGTTTAAATTTTTGTTTTATAAAACACAACTGTATACAATAACAGAGACTAATTTAACACATCCAGTGTAGAACTTGCATGCTGTGCTATAAGACATAAGGGATAGCTAACTCCCAGTTTGCTTATGTCTCAGGTGCAGGGTCTCCAGACTGACCTTTGCATATCCTTCAATTTCACTACAAGAAGCCGGCTTGGTTTTCTGTTGTCCCCTCGTTTTTGTAAAGGTAACCTGAAACAGGGTTCTGGAAAGCAGGAACAAAGATGTTCTCCCCTGAAAAGCTCCTTCCTCTGGCTTGGTGTTACCCAGTATTACTTAGCTCTTGTCTGGCAAGGTTCAGTGGGTGGAAGAAGTGAATAGGTCTTATTTTGAGATCTAAAAAGGAGCTGAATTTTATATTAGCTTCACAGTTTATTTGTTTTTATTCCTGTTCAGTAAAAAAGCTGCTTTTTCATGGGAGCCTGAGGAGAGCACACTCAAGATGAAGGGAAGTGGAATGCATCTCAGAGAGCAGCCAAATTTTGAAGGCTTTTTCTTGCTGATGGTATGAGCAGTAAAACCTTTTAAAAAGGCGGCGTTGCTTTCCTCTTAGCCCTATCGGTTGTACAACTCTTTCCCATCCTTTGTGGGTGTATCATACTTGATTATCTGCCAAACCCCGATTGTTTAATTAAATTCTTTTAAGAACAAATCTCTCTTCTATGAAGTTTGAAGAATGGTGTGCAGCTTGGGTTTCCCCTGGTACTTTCAGGTTGCTTTTGATCGTCGCCTTACCATACTGGATTACGTTCCCTTGATGTGCTGCCTAGTGACACAGGGGAGGATATGGCAGCCTTGTGGGGGCTGGGATAATGTTCCTGCTTCATTACCTACAGAAACACGTATTGCTGATGAATAATCTGCTGCATCTCATGGTGGATATGTTTTTTTTTCCCCTTAAAATAGTCACTTGGCTCCATGTGCCTGAGGTGTGTTGTGCCTCACACTTTGTGTTAGCGATCTAAAATAGGAAACACTGGGAGGACCATGTTCAAGTCAGTTTGTGGGGCATTAGCAAAATCCAGCTTATGCTGATGGGAATTAGAAAACTGGTAGTGTTGGGCTTCCTCAGGACGTTTCTAGCGAACGCTACGATGTGGTGTGCTGTATCTGCTCGTGTCAGTAATACTTCTTACTTGTTAAAACCCCTTGGCCCATGCTGAGTTCTGGACTGCCCCAGCTGACCAGCTCTGGTGCCTGACCTTGATGATTTGCATGAGAAGGCTCCTGAGTGAAACCCAGGGATTTGTAGTCCCTGAATCCCATCTCTGCTAGAGGGCTCAGGCTGCAGCAAAACCCCCCACAGCTGAACATTTAACTTAAAGCTGTCCACCTTGGAAGTATCTCAGTCCAGAAGACGGGGGCACATTATAAATGAAGCATACTTGTTGCCATTCAGTCCTTGTAAGGTGTGAGCAAAATTGGTTATTTTCATCTTTGCAGCAGTTTCTGAGTGAGAGCTGAGGAGAAAGAGGATGCATTTGTGTGGAGTGAGGATATCCTTTGTTCAGCCATTATATCATTTGATCAATTTAGCCATGTGTTTAGATGCGCTTAAGCACAGACACCTCAGAGCAGCAGGGGAGGTATTCATACTGCTTCATATCAAATTCATATTCTCCTAAATTCATGGGTTCTTCATAGCTGAGCTTCCCTCAGTGTTTTACAGTTGTCCCTTGTGACTTGTCTTGAATAAGAAAGCACTGTAGTTGTGAAGAGATGGTTATTATTATCTAAATGGACTAATGACCCAAATCATCCAGACAGTGGTTATGGTCAGTGTTTGTTAGCCAAGAAGTCCTTGGTCATGTGAAGGGTCCTGGTACCTGTAGCTCCAGTAGCCTGTAGTTGTCACCCAAATGTCACTTCAGAAAGGATTTTGACAAACTGTCTTGCCAATAGTGTATACCTGAACATCTCTGTTGATTATGTTTATTGGTTAGAGCTGCTTGGCAGTTGCTCATCATCAAATAATTGAAGCTTCTTGAAGTGACTGGCAGGTGCCCACACAGAAGGATCTGCATTCATATGGGTTACTGGCTGTTGTGACCAGTTGTTGTGTCCGTGGCAGTCTCCCAGCCGTCAGCAGTGGAGAGAAGCTGCTGTAAATGAGTGAGTCCCCGTCCTGGCACTCAGTTGTTACCATTTGTATTTCATGTGATCCTAAAATCTGTATTACTAGTACGCTGACCTTACAGAAGTGTTCCCTACTTGGTACTATAGATGATGGGGAGAATCAATGGCACCACGTATATGGTGTCAGAGCTTAGTGAAAAGAGTGGGAAGAGCAACAAGCAGCTCCTTTTCTTCTTCTTGCCTTTCCTTCTCTGCTGTGTTTTAACTTTTTTGGTTTTCTTGGTTTGTTTTCCAGAAATGTATTTTCTTTTGCGCTCTGCAGATATCACTTCTTGGTAATAGGGATTTTTTTTCCTGCTTTATCTCCATTGACAGCAATTTCACACAGTAAAACAACCAAATGTGTCTTTTGTTAAACTGTTGAGCTTTGCTTACGGGGGAGTAAGTTCTTGTAGTTAACACACAACACTGGGTAGGAGATTGCCTCAGTACCGTGGCCAATTATTAGGCACTTACTCTGTTTTGCTTCATATCTCCACCACCCACAATTTCAAAGAAGGCTTCTTGGTGTACATTGTGCAGAACATTCTTCTCGGAGGAGAAAAAGCTGCACAGTTTCAACGCTGTTGGAAAACAAGTTGTAATTTTTAAATTGAAAATGTGATACATCTGCTTTAGTTTGTTTCCCCGTTTTTCTCACATCAAAAATTGTTTAGCACTTAGCTTTTCAGGAAGCTCCCTGCTATTTATTGTTCACAATTGTAATGCTTCAGAGGATGCAGACTTATGGGACAAGATCATTCTCTCCTTTCTTTGTAGTCATTTGTTCCTATTTTCTTGTTGTTTAGTAATCCTTCATTTTTTCCACAAATAATTTTTACTTTTACATGATCAATGTGCTAACATGCAGACTGGCTCATTTGAAAAACTACCTAGAGTGTCCACTCATTGGTTTTCATCACAAGCTATTTATGCAAAGTGATCCCAATTACCCTTCCTATTAAAAGTAAGGTTTGAAAAGCTATTTACACCTACTCTAGTTGTTAATTTTCATACTTTGTACTTAATGTCAAGGGAGCTACTTTCCTGTTGTAGTGCTGTGTGTCTTCTAGCTATGTATCTGAATGCCTTCAGAATATTCTGTCACTTCATATACTCACAACCATCATCTATTGCCTGCAAATATTAAATTAGTCTCATTGTTTTACTTCCTTTTAAAATTCCACGTCATTGTTTATTATATTTCGCTTCATGTTATTTGTGAGGAATAATCTCATCTTGTTTATATTTTAAACATTTTCCAGCTTGCTTTTTATACAAATGGATTTTAATATTTCCTTTCATTTCATATTATCAGCTGGAATTCTTAATTACTCAAGTGGCCCCTCAAAATCTGTGCCTCACCATGATTATATCTCTCTTTACTTTTGCAGGGGATTGAGTGAATGTATGAGCACTTCAGGTTTTCATTATTTGGCAACTATGGTGGTGAAAAAAATGGTCTCCATCAGAAGTCATCCTTGTGAAGAGATTGCAAAGGTAAACACGTCGGATTTGTGTATGTGTGAGGATTCACGCACAACTTGAAGAGTTTATAGAAAGCAAAGTCTAATTGTCAGTAATTTTTCAGCTTTATATCGGGGTGGGGTTCTTTTGGTGATTTCACCATCTTGCCCAAGATAAAGTACACTGAGTTTGTATTGGAGGAAGGGTTTACTACCTTCTGTGCTGTTGCAGTGATCAATAGCTGTCACTTAAAACTCTAGATGGCAAAGGAATCTTAGCTGGACCTCATGTAATAGGGTCAAGTTGAGTCAGAGGACTGAGTAACTCTAGGACTTATTCTCTGCAATACTTGAATTTGTCTTTCATTTCAGTTGTGTAATTCCAAGTCACAAAGATGAGAAGTCATGCAGAACAATCAGTGACAATTGTTAGCCTGCTTCTCAAGCCTTGCACGCTGAAATCTATAAATGTTACGAAATTAAAGAGTAAAGTGAATTTCATGGAGTATTAATGATAACAAAATGACATTATCATTCTGTGATGCTTTCATGCAAGGCAGTCACACAGTGAATGAGAATATGTAATGGGAATATTTAATTGATTAAAACCTCTGCACAGTAAGCAGGAACTTCAGCTTGAGCTTCATGCCATTAAATACTGAACTCTTGATTGCTTTTCAACCAAATCAATACAGAACAGAAGTCTCTAGTGGATCCTGTGCCTGCAGCAGTAATAAAGCTTGACAATAAAAATCAATGCCCAGTCCCAAAGTCTAGCATTTAATAATATCTGTGGTTTATGTCTTTTATTGATTCCTGTGGTCCTTAAGGCCTATCTGTTAATTTACTCCCCCTGCCTGGAGCTGGGGAGGTCAGTGACTTTGAGAAATATGTTGTTTTCTGCTTGTTCTGTATTGTGTATGGATTTCTGCAGCTGTTTCTTGTGAAAATGTTGCTTGAGGCGTTTGTCCACACTCCTCTCCAGACAAAACGCTGCCACCCAGGCAGCCAATAGGCAGGAGTGTTCCTTTCACAAAACCAAGCAGAGTATTCCATGTTTATCTTTTTTAAAAGCAGTCTCCTGACAGTAAAAACCACAAGTTTGTGATTTTATTTTTTTTAAAGTCTGTACTAGACTCTCTATAAAATACAGTTTTCATATGAGTAACTTAATTTAGGCAGTGTTTATATACCCTGTTGGTATACAAGGGCTGCAGGCTGCTTTCAAATAGATCCTGTGTCATCGTAAACTGTTTAACAGCAATGGATGAAATAGGTGAGAATTTGACTAATTCATTATTTAGTAATCAGCCATTTTATAATTTGCCTAAAAACAAATTGCACCTTATCTTCATCTGTCAGTGAAGGTTTCAGAGTTGTGTGCCTTGAGCTTTCATCTTAACAATTCTTTCCTTTCCCAAAACACCTCCTTGCATACTATGAACGTTTTATAGAAGTGCAACTCGGATCTTAATATTTCACAGAGAGTCTCAAAGGTTTTTGCTGTTACCCAGTTTATTTTTGTGTATGTATGCAGTCCACTTTGTCCTGTGCTGTAGTGCCTTTGTGAAGTATTTTGTATATAATGGAAAATGTGAATTCAAGCACTCATCTACAGGTCTTGAACACTTCTAGGAACTGAGCCTGGTGTCTTGATGCAGCCTCCTCTCTGACCAGTAAATAATATTCCTTCTTTAATGGTAACTACTAAACCCAAACTGAAATAGCTGATCATTTGCAATCCTAGAACACAGGTTATTTCCAAGTTGCATCAGAAATCCTGCTCTCATTTGGCAAGTTGCAAAGAGTATTCCAAAAAAAAGAAGAGGAGGGGGGGAAGCTTCTGTGTCCATACATGGTAAAGAATTTCTAAGGATTGTTTTGGAATTACTGCTGAATCACTCTTAAAATACTTGGGAGAGACCTCTGAAAAGTACACAGTGGTGTGAAGCAAATTAGTTGCAAATATCTGCTCTGCCACCAAAAAGAAGGCCTTGTAAAAAGACAATAGTTAATACATGCAACTTTCCCAGGGTAAATTTTCCAAAGCAGATGCAGTTTTTATTCTGAGGTAGAACTGTAGGGTTCCAGAAGTAGCCTAGATGTTTACCTCTGGTTTATTGAATTGTACAAACTGCAAATGCAGTGTCTGGTGGCCTGCATGGGTCACCCCATGCAAAATTGCATTCTTTTGTTATTTTTTCTTTTTGGATTTGCTCTTAAGCAGCAACAGCTCAGCTATGGCTGGTGAAAGCATATTCCCCCCCCACAAATAACTACAGCTTATTTTATGTAGTTACAGTAGAAAAAGAAATACTCCTGATGATGTGGCTTATTCCGGTTGTTCCAGTGAAGGCAGAAGCAGGACAAAATTTGAAAATGGGATTTGTGTGGTGTTTTTTATTAGGCCAGCTTCTTTCTCTTTGTTAAACAAAGAGAATATAATACCTCTCCCTTAAATCCCTGCCTATTCATGGATTAACCTAAACAGCCAAGGAATGCTATTGCCTATGCCATCTGTCTCTTCAGCGTTTGTCTGGGCAGCCTGTTCCAGCATAACCCCGTGACACGAGCCCCGAAGGATGTAGCTGTGGCAAGTGACACCTAATTCTGGCTTCCCCTCTTCATCTAATCAACTGGTACACACTAGGTCCCAAAACACAACTGGATTATTAGCACAGTCAAGCTTCTATCCAGTCACTGTTTAAAATGACCCGTGTTACAATGCAATAGTAAAAGCACTTAATTGTTACAGTAGAGACGCTTAAAATGCTGTGCATTAGGCTGTTTGGTTAATCAGAACATCTTGGAAAAGACTAGGTTCTGATGGCTGTAGACTGAGATTCTGGTTTAATCCTGTGCAAACATCATTTGCTTTTTCTGATCTCAAGGTAGGGCCTGTTCACTTCCTGGAAGGAGATTTTTGGTCCTCACAGGGTTTGTGAGCAGTGGTTGCTTTTCACTGAGGAGTGGGTATGAGTCCTTTTCTCCTGTTTGTTTTTTTGTTGGGTTTTGGTGGGTTTGTTTTACGTTGTGGGGTTGTACAGAAAAAGCCTGTAAAGGCAGGGTGATACTGTATAGTCTGTAGCCTGGATAACCATCCAAAGTTCATAGTTCCTAATGTTCTAACAAACTCTTTTGCTTGGTGGGGTTTTTTTTTTTGTTTCACCTCTGTCAACAGAATGTTCGTCATGCTGATGGATTTTTATTGGTGCCATCCACCAGCTTCTGCTTAAAAAGAATTACACAATTCATAGCTCTCTTCAGCAGCTCCATGGTAGTGCATTGCAATAATAAAAATGCTGTTTTGAAGAAAAGAGCAATCTTTTGGCTCCTAGGGCTACACTTTCATCTGGGGTTCTTCCAGCTAGAAATGAGAGGGCGTGCAAGAGGAAAGTGAGTTCAACTGGTCCCTACTAACGTTTTCGGGCTGCTGGCTTGGCTACCACCTAATATGTCGAGTTCAACCGTGAGTTACCTCCTCTTTAGGCAGTTGCCCCAGAACAGTACTTTTATATCCTAACATGCAGTGTTTGGACATTGAAAGAGGTCAGTGCAGTCTCCAGATGGGTTTTGCAGCAACAGCACTGACACTTAGAACAAAATGCATGTGTTTCCCCAATAAGCAAAATATAATCTTGTAACCTTCTATTAGTCAGAATCAATAGTTCAGTCTTACCAAAAATATTTTCCAGACATTTGAGGCCTCTGCAGGTATTGAAAAATCAGCTTAATAACCGTGTAGTTACTGAAACGTTATGGTATCTACTAGTAGATTCAACCCTGTTAATGAAAGAGCTTCCTGAAGATTTTCCAGGAATTGCATCCAAGTCCTGAGTGCCTTCAGCTCTTAAGATCTGCTGTATCCACAACACTTCACTCTTGCAGTTTAGCAGATACTCTTGGCTTTGTCAGTGTGTCACTAGTGACATTAAACCAAACTTGGAGAGTTGTTGAAGATTTTGAGTAGCAGCAGCCTAATTGCACTCTCAACAAAGTCAACGTATTTCACTAGATCAGAATCTGGTTAATGCTCTTGAAGCCGAAGTCCCCAGATATACCAGGGTGAACCTGATTGCTTGGGTGACTGGACAAAGTTTGAGCCAGCATATGGGGCTGCAGTCTAACTTTTTAAACAGCTCAGTAGCTTTTGTTAATTACATGTATTATTGTAACCTGCTCCAATCCATATATAGTATGGCTTCAGGCTACTCCAGTGTAAAAACCAAATCAACCTACAGACAATGTGAAATTTAAACTTGCATGTGTAGTTCTAATTGTGAGTAATAACTTATAAATAGCAAGTCTTCATTAATTTGGATTCCCTAATTGTAGATCCTGGGCAAGCTGCAAGTGCTGTTGAGATCCTTGCAGAGTGTCTGATGGTTGATCAGCTGTTTGTGGAAGGCTTGGGTTTCCAGGTATGGGTAAGTTTGTGTCTGTTCCAGCAACACCATTGGTATCAATGTCTGCTCAGAGGCCTGCATGAAGTCACTGGCTCTTGCAAGGGCTAAAATAACTTTTATTCCACTTTGAGCAGTGACAGTGGACTCTTTTCAGCTCTCAGGGCTGAGAAGGCCTCAGGGAAGAGTCCACTAGTTCTGACAGCTAAGTGTAAAAATCAAAACCTGGTGGATTCCACCTCTGAAATATGCGGTGGCTCATAAAAATGCCCTATGTACAAGGAATGGATCTGAGTGTACTGCCTCCTTGGTCTGCCCAGACAGCTGTGGCTAGTTTTTGTGTCGAACAGCTGGCCCATGTGGTTAGCTGTAACAGGGAAACATCTGTTTCAGAACAGCCACGCACACCTAAATGTCACTTGTCTCGTGGCAGCGGCTACTGATGCCCCATCGCTAATGCAAACGTATCTCTGTTAACAGGGATGTGGTACAAGTGCAGGAAGCAGGGCTAGAAAACTACCCCCCTGCATGCATACTAGGTTTTTAATCTACTGTCATCACTCCTGAAGAATTTGATGAAAATAGAGGCATAAAGCCAGTAAGATAAAAATCAGCGCTTCCTGTGCGCTGTTCATTCCGTTACAGTTGTCTGTCTTTTACCACACATTATTATCAAGTGCTTAATAGTCAGTATTAAGTCTAATTCTGGGGTAACTTCTGAGAGATTATTTTAGAGCGTTAGCAGCTGGAAGAATGTGCTGTCTGTTAATTGTTTACATTATCTGTCTCCCAGAATAACAGCTGGCAAGCAAGAGAGTCTAGACCAAGAGCCCAAACTCAGATATGTGGGTGTAGGAACATACTATATAATCTCTTAAAGCCAGTGCCTTCAGAAACCATTAAATAATACATGATGTGGGAACTGGTTTGGAGTACGTCCTGTATTGATATGTCCTAAGTAAAAAGGAGGTACTGCTCGCTGTGCAGGTGGTACACAAGATCTCTAACGCTTACAGTTTTTATAATGGGACAGGAGAAAGCTAAGAGGCACTGCACGGGTGGCTGGTCTAAAAAGTAGTCAGTCAAGACAGCTGTCATCTTTGAAATGTGACCGTTGGCAGATATTGAGAAGAAGAATGTGAAGATACTAGTTGTGAAATCTCTGTTGGTGTTGAGATGTGCAGATAGATTATTTCTCCCAGTACTCCAACGGTGCGTGAACTTCTGAACACAGATCGCTAAGCAACAGCACTCTCCTTCCAGGTAGGAGGAGTAGGACTGCCTGTAGGTCTGGACAACTTGTGATTACAAGAAGGCAAAACAGTAAACTAAAACTATGTATTTTGTCCTTTCAGAGTCTAAGCCTTTTCGGTCTGTTTCCCAGGGTTCCAGGTTTCAGCCTTTTTCCCAATTTCCTCTTGGGTCCTTCAGCATGTATCTTCCCATGGGAGTATTGAGAGTTCTACATGTGCTCACTCTTTGCTTGGGGATGCAGCGCTAGTGGGTCCTGGAAGGTCTTGATCCGTAATGACTCATTTGACCACTCTCATGTTTTGCCTTAGAGAATGGAAGGATCCCACAGACATCCTTTTAAGGAGCCAACATGTTCCTTCAGCGATGAAAAGGGAGACAGCTGACAAGCTGTGGCTCTTAAAAAAACCCTCTATGCCATTTCTTTCTTCAGAGGAGGACATTCACCCTAAGGCTCTCTGCATTATTTCAGTCTCTAAATGTAACTTGCAGTTTCACTTAATTAAATATGCTTTATTTCCTCTTCTGTCCTGCCAAGTTGTAATGCTTGAACAGTGGAAATACTGTGTTTTCCCCAGAGGCAATTACAGTCTTGGAAAGGACAAAA
Organism: Jacana jacana; assembly: GCA_013400555.1. Classification (NCBI taxonomy): domain Eukaryota; kingdom Metazoa; phylum Chordata; class Aves; order Charadriiformes; family Jacanidae; genus Jacana; species Jacana jacana. The sequence goes on along the minus strand of VZTM01015130.1, from coordinate 258,796 downwards.
TAGCTGGGAAACATTGGGGTGTAAAGGAAGTTTAGGAATTGCATGACATAGATTTCAAATAAAAATCCCAAGATGTTTTTTAATTTCACAAAGCAATAGTCTGCTCCATTCCCCCCATTCCCCATGACTCATTTCCTTTGCAACTTGTAGTTAGTTCTGTCAATGTGTACTGTATCACACGCCTATTGAGAGTAGACGAGTTACATTATCTAGGCTGAAAATAGAGGGAAAAGCCAGTGATAAGATAACAATAAGATGATCTGATTGAATACAGGGCTGCTCCTTCTGGTATCTGGCTGTCATATTTTTATTTTCTTGTCTCATACAAGTGTTCTGACAATTAATCAGTATCGATTCAATGCGCTGAATGCACAAAGAATTGGATGGAGTAAGTGCCAACACAATAACATGGCCTTTGGCAGAACTGGATGGGCTCAAAAGAATGTTTGGCTTTTGAAATTGTACAAATTGGCGCTGGGCGTAGCCTTTTCTCAAAAAGGAAGGACCTAACAATGAAGTAATATTGAGGACTATGAGCAAGACCCTTTTTGCTGCTCTTGGTAGACATAACTCAGAAGAAAGGGGTAACGATGCATAATCCAGCCATTCATTTTTATCTGTGTTGGCAATACAGTCACCGATTTTTCTGCTGCTCAGAGTAAAATTCTGGCTAACGTGCCCCACTTATTGACTGTAAAAATCCTCTCATGCACTTCCAAGGGGAAGATTGGGAAGTTTTGCTGTTCCATCTACTGTCCATTCATCTCCTGAATTGCATTGGAATAATTACAACTAAAATTCCCTATTTATTCACAGACCAGCAGAGATTGGGCAGTAACACTGGAAACTGTCCCAAAATTGCCTGACCAGTTCTGGTGCTGACAGTGTAATTGAGTCTCTAGCAATCCGGCACTGCCAGGTGGGGTGTGTTGCCAGTCAAATTTACTTGGCAATAGTTGCAGAGGAGGCTGGTGTGACACTTCCCCCACACACACCCCAGCCCACACTGGTGTTTTGGGGCGGGTTTAAAAAGCAGCAGTTCTCAGCCCCACACTGGCCTGGCAATCCCATCCAGTTTCCCCTTTAATGTTTTCCACATATGGTTGTGAAATTCAGTGTCTGACTCCTTTTCTAAATATAGAATCATCATTCTTTTAAAAATGATGGATGCAAAAAGTCTCATTCGTTTTCAAGACCTTTCTTTCTCCTTTTGCAATATAATGAGTGATTGAGCATTCTTCTGTTGTCCCTTTCATATAGGCATTTTTGAAAACCTTTATTCTTTTTGTGTTTTACCTGTATATTGGGAACTGTCCCCTTTTCAGCTCTGTAACAAGAAGCGTAATAGCAAAGAGCGCTTTTCCCTCAGCAAGTGGGTGAGCAGCCTGTGCCCCACTATTAGCAGAGGGCTTGGGTCTGACCCAGCTGTGCTTGTCCTGGAGTAGGATTTGTAGAACAAAAGCTGTGCTGCTGGTATTAAGACAGAGCAACTTGACTGTTTTCTTACCTGGCTTGTGAGCTTCGGTCTCTCCCACTGCACTACCCAGCTGTGCCCTCCTCAGGTGCTTCTGCGTTGTTAAGGTGATCAAATTGAATTACCTTTAAATGAATGATTTAGTGTTCTCTCTCTTTAATGATGTGAGATTTTTGTCTCGGAAACAAAAATGACTGAACCTAAGTCTGGACTGTGAAAAAGCACGTCAAGTGAAGGAGTTTGATTATTCCCTCCCCCTTCCCCTCCCCAGATGAATCTTCATGCGTTTGTTACCTGCACAAAAAGCAGGAAATAGCCAGTGGTTTTAGCAAGAAGCTTAGAACAAAATCCGAGGGCTTGAACAGCTTTCCCTGCTTTGGCAGCGTTTTCCGTTGTCAAATTGACAATTACTTGTAATGTAACCGTGCAGAAGCAATTCCACCAGTGTAGGTTTCAGTTTTAGGGGCCTGTAACACCTCCCCAGACTGCTCCACTTCTTTGGGTACAGGAAAGAATATATAATGTCACATTAGGGAAGCAAAGCAGTAAATGGCACTCTAAAGCAAACAGCTTTATTGGTAAAGGGAAGCAATTACACACGTCTCCAACTCGCAGTCACGACTGATGATGGGGTCCATAAAAAGCAGACAGTTCTCCTTGGGCAGTGGGGGGGGAGATACGATGTTCTTTTCAATAACTAAAAGCACACTTGGAAAACCAATATCAAGGATGAGCAATTCTGAACAGACTGTTTGAAATATCCAGGTTTACGTAGTGAAAAGCTCTGTTTTCTTCCGATGCCCGTGGATGAACGAGGTGCCCCGGATTTTGGGCCTGCACTGTTGCAAATTGCATTTTCTGTGTCTATAGAATGGAATGAGTTACATAGTTTAGTGTTATGGGTAGAAGAGCTCTCTTTGGTGCAATTAGTGACATAAAGATCTGGAAAACTCCCATAATTGCAGTAACAAAGCAAGGCTCATTTCTTAGATAATTTCCCATCTAGCGCTTTCCCAGGCTGCAGTGAACCCGAGTGTGGATTCCAAAGCATGACCAGCAACGTTGCAGAGTAAAGCCCAGTGCAGTTTACTGGGGATGAGGTGAGGAAAGTCAAAGTCTGAGGATACAGCATCAGTGGAATGGTCAGAAGGGATGTGTATTGGTAAATATTTAGATAGGAATGTTTACGGAGCAGTGTGTGTGCGATGGAAAGGGTCGCCAGAGTTTCTTTGCCACTAACAATTTCTTGCTTTTTCTACCGGACTCTTAGCAAGACCAACAGCATAAAATAATGAGTTTTGCAATCAGATGGAAAGGAGCTTGTTTCACAATAGCCATGACGGTTTAGGAGTATGGTGTGGGTAGAAGAAGATATGCATTGCTGGTTTAGTCTCAAACGTGTGGTCAGATCCTTTTGCTTGAATCTCCCCACATTCTTCAGGATGTGAGTGGGAGGGTTCTGCCACAGATGAAAACCTTAAACAACTCCCGTGACATCTCTTCAATGAGCCTCTGATATTACTGGTTTCTAAGAAAAGATCTTTGAATGTATGTTTAGGTAGGATGGACATGGAGATCTAAAAATGCAGTGCTTTTGAAAGCCGCTACTGAAGGAACTGTGGTGTGAACCATAACCTGCAAGCTGCAGAACAGTGAGTAAAGGTAATAGTACCAAATTATGGCTCCAGCTGATTAGCATGTTGTATGCTCTGCCTTTAGCTTTCTGACATAATGCTTATGAAAACAGGAAGACATTTCTTCCATTTAGCGGTGTTTCTGTTCTGGTTCAAGTAGAAGTTGTGGATGCAATGGCAAAATAGAGGAGCCAGGGTATGGCTTTCCTTACCAGGCCCATAGGTTGCTCTGCGTGCAGACACCAGTATTTGTGACGGATCTCCAGCTCCTTTGGCCTGGAAGGAGCAGCTCTGCTCACCACTCATTCAGAGTTTCTCCCCTCGATAGGGACAATAAATTTTCTCAGGAATTTTGAACTTGTCTAAACCAGGGACGGCCTATTTCTGAGGTTTCATGGGGTTACTTTTGCTCTCTTATGGGCTATAGAGTTGACTGTTTTCAACCTCTCTTCCACTGGACAAGAAGTCAAATCGTGACTCTTGGTAGGGGTGCAACCTATCTGGGAGGCTATATAGCTCTTTTCATAACATAGATTCTTAGAAACACAGGAATTATAAAGACTGTAAAGATGGCAGCATCAGGGTGCCTATGCCTCACGTGATTATCAGGGAAAGGAAAGGGAACCTGTTAAATGTGTTTAGAGTAGTTTCCTAGTCATGTTAAAACTATACCTCCTGTATTGATGAGGAAGCTGCCTAATAATCTATGCCCAACACTTTAGCCAGCACCACATCAAGTATTTTTACCAGGTGTAGGTGTGGTCAGGGATGACAGCATCTTCTGTTGTAACAGGCAGATTTTTACCCCCTGTAACTAACCACCAACCTGCAGAGGCAGAGAGAAAGCGAAAAAGCATAGCCCAGTTCAGACAACAGTTGATTCCTGCTGTTGTCTTTGGGGAGGGGGTTTATTCCAATTGTGAATTTAGCTTAATGTGCCTGTTGCTTACAAAACCCCAAACAACCACCCCCCCCAACCAAATCTTAGAAGTGAGTGTGGAAATGTTAATTCCTCTTCTTTTTTCAAGTCACACACAATCTGTTGACATATCATGGTTCAATTGTAATACAATTACAACTTGGCTGAACAAAGAGTATTTTTATTTACTTGCCTGGTGATTTATCACACAAACTCAGAGTGACTGGCAAAGCTGAAAGAAGCATGTCTTTAAGAGGAAACAAAACAGAACAGCTTTGTTAGTGGGGAAGCAAGAGGGGAGTTTTACTTGTGCATCTCCTTAAGGGACAAGATTGGGGAAGTCCCCTAACATCGTTAGCATGGCACAAGATCTTGTGTTTGAAGACTCATGTGATGTTTGAAGTATCTCGTGTGATGACTAATCTCACTTGTCTTTTCTATTGGTCCATCACCAGAACCATGATGTTTGGGGACAGCTGGTGTTCTCAGACCAAAGCCAGCCTATGTTTGTTCCGTATAAGCCTATAGACTGAGCCAGCCTGGATGGCAGAGGCTAAACTTGGAGAGCAGGGGCTTGTTCCTAATGAGCTGAGAACAGCAGGACTTGTCAAGGTGAGTTGTCTTATGACCTTGGGCCTCCTTGAGCTGGGAGTGGGTAATTCTGCCTGAAGAAAAAGTCATGCAATGAAGTTGTGTTTTCAGTTCCAGTGGAGGCAATGAAGCTCAGTAACTTGACTACATGGACATGTGCTTAGTGGCAGAGGTGATTCTGACTCTCAATATTGTTCCCCAATATTGAAAAGTTGGTTTTAGGTCACCTCCCACTAAAAGGTAAATAGGCCCTTTTGGAGCTCTCCTTTTCCCTGACTTGTAGTGGAGAGGAATATGCTGGGCACAGTGTTAGGTTCTGCTCCCCACGTTGTTAGTCAGGTTTTCTTCTATCTGGATTTCAGGTTTTTGTACTGAAAGTGAGGTTGAACTGTTGGAGGATAATGCGAGGGTTTGTGAAAATGAACAGATAAACATGTGCTGGAACTGTTTTATTTCAGAGATTCCCTGCTTCCCACTAAGGAATAAGAAGAATCCCAAAAATGTATTTCACTTAATCATAACTGTCATGAATGCTGGAGGAGGTCCCATGAGGGGAATGGAGATACTTTATTCTATCAATTTGTCAAACTAACCACTGTCTTAGAGGGATTATTTCAGTGAAGAATGGGAGTCAGCTTTCAAAGGAGATGGAAATGAATGATGTGGAGAGATACCTGCCTCGTAATTAATTCCATTCTCCAGGTGATCGTGCACGATGTTATATAATAGCATGCAGATGTAATTTGAAGGCAGTGTAGGGTGACTCACAAATTCTGTCTTCTCAGCCTTCATGAGATGTTCCATTAAGTGATTCTTCTCCTAGATACTGAATCACTTCAGGTAACAAAACCGCTTATTCAGTTTTGTGTCCAGTATCCTCCTGGTTGTTAAGTATGTCCCCTGCATGTCTCCTTCCACTTCAAAAGTACGTCTCCAGGTGACTCAAAGGAGAAAAGGAAAGGGAAACTGGAATATTTTACAGGAATATCTTGTATTTGGTGTATTTTCAGAATCCAAACTCTCTAACGTGCTTTCCAGAAGCACCTTCCAGTTGAGTCCTTCCACTATGTTTTACTGTGTTAATGGAGTTATTGTCACTGATGATTTTAACAATCTTAAGGCTTTTTCATGCATAAACAAATCATCCTGAGGTCACAGCAAGCTTAATAACACTTCTTGTTGAATTCTGAAATCTAGGAGGATCAAGGTCCCTTCCAATGCCTGATGTGATTCTGTGATTATTCTGCGTGAGTCCTTGGCAGCTGTGAACTGTTTGAAGCCTTATTTCTCTGAGTATTAAAGCAAATAGTGTTTGTGAACGTTTGTGTTGGTACAGTCTGCACCTCTGTCAAGTTCAGGTACAATTTTCCTCAAGGAGAGGTAGCCTGGAGTTCATGGAATGATTTTGTAGTGCAAAGGTGCCAAGCAGTAGCTGGTAGAGATTTTTTCAAGTGCAAGTTCTCACAGCTGCAAAACCTGTTTCCATGACTTTACTATGGCTATTATCCTCCAGAAAACACTTCTCTCTGTTCACTGCTTAATGCATCAGTCAACACCAAACAACTGCAGCAGCACGATGACTGAAGTTAATCTTGCAGAATGCGTAGGAAGGAGGGAAAATGTATGTGTTTTGTCTCAGCACCTGCTCATCACCACGTTTATAGTTTATAGTTCCAGTTTGTAGGTTAGAATTTCAGATGTACAGCTCCCCCCAAACAGGACTTACCATAGTGATAGTTGAAGTTGTGTATATTTGAACAATAAATTAAGGCAGTTAATATTTTGCAAGGCAGAGGAAACAAACCACAAGAGAACTTCTCATTTGAGATTACAGTTGACATCAGCTTTCCAAAAAGATTGAGAGATGTTCCATTTACAGTTCTCTCATTTAATATATGGATAGGCTTCCAGAGCACACAGCAATGAGAAACTCTTTATTCAAAAGTGTGTGTGGGGTGATATAAAGTTTCCAAAGCCAGTTAAGAGAGGGGTAAGACAGAGGCTGTTAGTCAGGTCATAGCAAATATGGCTGGAATTTCTTGCCTCGAGGAAGGCAAGAGAGAAATCATCTTCAGCTCAACATATATAAGTACATACAAAGGCAACGCCTAGTATCTAGAGCTCACAGGACAGCAAAGATTGTGCAGAACTAATGATGTATGTGATTTAAGGAATGTACAAATTTTGCAAGAATTTTAAGCAAGAAGCTTGTCAGTTCGAGGGATTACAACTACTATAATTTATTACTTCCCTCAGGTTAAAGAACTTGGAGGTTTTGTGTAGATTTTAGAACATCTGTTGAATGTTACAGATTTTTAAATTGGGAAGAGAACAAGAAAAGTGTTAAACTCACTGGAAGCAGACAGTATTGTGCAGAATCACTGAGTTTTGCTCTTCAATCAAGAGATATTTCTTGAAATCTGCCTATATACTATAAACTCTGGAGTGTAATGACTTGACACTGTTTTCGAAAACTCAGCACTATCCTGTCCCTCGGCACTATCCTGTCCTTGAAATTTTATTTTTTGACTTGAATATTTGCCCAATTTTTTTATTTTTTTTTTCTTTTCCTTTGAGTTGAACATTTTGAGTTCACATCACATTTTACATAATAAGAAGATGTCAGTCTTCTGTGTACTAAATAAATTCAACTTTCAGGTACTGAAAATTTGTTATGTCAAAGTGAAGTTGATCCGGTAGCAAAAGCAGTTCATCAAATGACGTATAAGCAGTGAATCAAAGGCCAATGCACCATGAAAACGTGTGAGGCAAAATTAACACTAACACCACAAAGTCAAAGGCTGTTCTGGAAAGCTGAGAGAGTGCATTTGTCAAATGCAGCATCTCACAAAAAACCGCTCCGGCGTTTTTCAGAAAGCCCCTGTATTCTTTCATCCCAATGAAAGGATGTAAATTAAATCCTTGCTGAGCTACTAACAAAGCTGAGGGGGAGGAAATAATGCAAACTTGTGTTTACACATTTAACATGCAGAGAGAGATTAACTCGGTCCACAAGGCCTGGGGAAATGAATCTAAAAAGCCCTCCCAGGACATTTTGGTTGGAGGGAGGAGAAACTGGCACAGCAGTAACTCCTGGTGGGTCCTTTGCTGGTGAATGGCCTGTGAATTTCTTCTTTTGCTTTCTGCAGGTCTGCACTGAATTGGAAATTTGACATCCCAGATGTGTCCCTGATTGCAGAGGAGGGCTCACAGGAGGGAAGAAAGCTTAATGAGATTCACTGCCTCCTCTGGTAAGTCTCCATGTGACTCCTTGCTTTATCCCCAGCCTCCTTGTTATTTCTGGAAAAGAACAAGCTTTATATCACCAGGAACAAAGAAACAGATTTCATCTATGCATTATTTTTTAAAAAAAGAAGCAAAAAGAGTTAAAACTAGACTTAACATAATGGTCAAGCACTGGAATCGGCTGCCCAGGGAGGTGGTGGAGTCCCCGTCCCTGACTGTGTTTCAGAGTTGATTAGATGTGGTGTTGATGGATCTGGTGTAGGGGAGAACTTTGTAGAGTAGGAGAGATGGTTGGACTCACTGATCCCAAGGGTCTTTTCCAACCTGAATGATTGTATGATAATCTGTCCTGTGCTGGCACAAGGTTTCTGAACAGCATAGGGAATATAATCTTTTGCTGCCTCAGGAATCAAGCATTTTGTCCTTGTTAATGAAATGGCAAAGTGTGGTCTCTCAGCAGATACAGAGCAACTCTTTTGAGCGTGACACACCTGATAAGAGAGCTCTGCAGAGCTGGTGCTGCACGCCTCCAGTTCCATACCTGCTCGTCTCCTTTACTAGAATCCACATGTCCAGATGTGAGATGGAATCATGCTGCAGCCAGAGGGATGGGAAGAGGAATGTGTATCCATCTTTTAATGCAGCACATGCTGTTGGGAAGGCCTGCTACCCACAGGGCCCCTCCTTCCAGCTGCAGAGGGTCAGAGCTGGGCACCGCAGCAGCGTTTGGCTGCTCCCTCCGGGTGTCAGGGATCTTCTTGGTCTCTGTGCAATGGATCAGCTGGAGAGGATGCCACTGAGGGGGAAAGGTTGCTTAGCTGGCATCAGGGGTTTGGAACATTTCTTTTTATTGTTTCTAAAATTGGTCCTGACTGCAAAGCTAAAAGCTTTTTCAGCAGCTGCAGAAGTCCAGAGTCTTTAGCCTGGTCTGTTATTTTGTGTTACATCAGGAACTATTCTAGGAGGTATCAGGCAGCAGTGGAGAACTTTGCCTATGAGTTCATAGTACAATTAGTTTCCTACCTTGATTCTTCAATGGACACTGAAGGGAAGGGACAAGTGAAAGGAAGCCCACCAGTAAAACTAAGATGTTAAACTATATTACTGACTATAACGTGCAGTATTTGAGTTAATAAAATGCAAATTTGCTCTTTATCCTTATTCTGGATTTGATTTTGGTTCCACAATGAGGTTTTTGTTTCAGAACAGATGAGAAGTTGCAACTGATCAGGCTTGTTTCAAGGTCTGACTGCTAATTTAGTACATTCCTGCTTCCCAGTCTCACTTTGTCATTAATTTGGGAATTTTTGTCCCAAAGGAAACTAGCTATAATATTTTAGCTGAAGATTATTTCCCTTCTGAGGAAGTGGTATTGTTGAAGGTCCCTAACAGGTTTTAGATTTTCAGCCTGGAACTAGGTTGTAATTTGAGGTTCAAGTCCACCTTTCATCTTGAAATAGCTGTATTTCATTACCCCATTAATAAGTTATCTGAGGTGGAACACAGCTACTGAGCACCATGAAGCACTAAGATTTTTCATTCTGAAAGTCTGAGGGAAGAGCCCCAGCTCATTCTAAGGACTGTTTATACAACTGTCCAGTCTTTTTGGGCTAGTTCAACTTTGGAGAGGATCACAGAGGAGCTTCTCTGCTGTAGAGGTGCCATGTACCCCTAATAATAATAACGGGTTTTGCAATGTACCCCTAGTAAGAGTAACAGGTTTATCCATTGTACTGAACCAAGGAGCACATGTTCTGTGCTGGAGGAACATCCACCTTGGTTTAGTGCCAGATGTAGCCCAATTCTAGAAGTAAAGACACTTGTAGTAGTTAAGTTTTTCTTGTCTCCTTTGCTGTTAAAGGAAGTGAACTATTTTAGAGTAGGCTGCCACAAACAGCTGCCTCAGCACAACCAGAAGGGGGGGGTGTTGCAGTGAGAGGAGGCATGTAGGCACGTGTGGCAGGTAGGCATGTGCCCATGCTCCGTGTGGGCATTGCCAGCCATGGGAGTTGAGGAGCAGTTGTTTTGAGTGCATGTTCTTGTGAAGCTCTCTCGACAGTGTATGCCAGTTCAGTGCCTTGGTCCTCCTTTAGGTTATACCCATTCTCAAATTATGTCACTAAAAATAGGCATTTTCTGTCATCTCAGTTGCTAAGCCTGCTTAGGTGCTGGTTTGAATGAAAGCAAGTTAGCTGCTAGGTGAATTTGTGAGTTTGAAGTGCTGCTTATTCTGGTTTTGACCTGTGTTGTGCCACATTACTGTTATGAGTTGGCCTATTCTAGCAATTGTTCAGATGTGATGTGGTAGAGTCTGAAAGATGCTACTGGAGTAAAAATCCTAGCTTTCAGTCTGGCTTCAAGCGAGTACGCTGGGGTTTGACCAGTGTGTCTTGCTGCTGGCTGCTCGAAGGCCGTTTGCCATCTAGTGGCTAATGTGCATTAATGCCAAAAGGGTGTAAGCTTGTTCCGATTAAAAATAGTTGAAATTAGAGTTGTTTCTCTTCTTTTTCCACCTCCTCGTGCTTGGCAGCTCTTTCTGTTTCAGCTTTATGAGGTGACAAGCCAAACTGTGCAACAAAACATCACTAGTTGTCACTTACTGTGGTAGATGCCCAAATATGTCGGTCTATTGCTTTCTGTCAGCAGGCAAATTTCTGCTGGTTTTATTCCTTGAGTCCCCTACTTTTCTCATGAAAATGTTTGTATGTATATGGGGAGGATTATATGAATCCTTACTGGAGTGTTGGCAGATGCTGCATGCTTTCTGCCTTTGTGTTCACCTGTCTATACCTGGTATTTCCTGATGGGTTCTAGTCCCCACAGTTCAGCCACCACTATTGACATCAGCACAAGCCATAATGCACGTTTGGTTTCTGCTCTGGCCACTAAGAAGAGCCCAGAGCCCGAGGTAGGACAACATTTTTAATTGCCTCTTCCATTTGAGAGCTGGAAAACTGCCTGAGGAGAGGGGAGGCAGCAATGTTTCCTCCTCTCTAGCGACAACATCCTTCTCTAACCCCAAATCTCTGAGATCTCTTCCTGTCTCTGCAGTTACTGAACACAGATTGCTTTCTGCTCTCTGTCCGTATCTTCCCTCCTTTATGATGGGATAATAACCTCTTTTGGTTAGGTTTTTACACCTTAGGTGTTCCCAATATTAATATCATGCGTAAAAGAAATCATAGGACATACTCCTCTGCCACACACATTCACACCTGCATCACTTCCCCAATTAACTGAAAGAACACTAGCAGGAAAAATGACCAAAGGAAAAAATTCTGAAAATCTTTACTCTGAACGTGGCAAGAATAAAACGGAATCAATCACAGAATATCAGAGATTGGAAGGGAACTTGAAAGCTCATCCAGTCCAATCCCCCTGCCGGAGCAGGAACACCTCGATCAGATCACTCAATAACACNGAGATGCTCCACTCCCTTCGTCATCTTGGTAGCCCTGCCCTGGACTCTCTCAGGCAGTTCCCTGTCCCTCTTGAACTGAGGGGCCCAGAACTGGACACGATATTCCTTTTTTCCTCTCTTTCTCCTTCCACTCTGAGTACTCAAGTTGTTAAATAAATTCTTCTGGTGAGTTTCCAACATCTGGCCTTGTTTGTGGCTGAATCCCAATTAGGCAGTTGAGACTTTACATGAATGTCCACAGCTGAATTAAGCAGGGCTCGGATACCTGCCCCTCTGCCCCAAAAATGCTGTTTAACAGTTGCTGCTGGGCATGAAAAGCTTCAGTTCAACTCTAGCATCGCTAAGGGAAGTGTGAGTTCTGAGCTGGGGGGGTCATGCTTTTGAAGGGAATGTTCTGTCAAGCATGAAGATACAATCTCGTTATGTATTGCTGCTGAAACTGGGGTCTGAAATGTTCCAGAACTACTCTGCTGATTTACACCGGGCCTGATGTTTTACCCATTTGGGAAGGCTTCAAGCCAGTGTGTTATTAAATTCAAGCCTGTTTCAATTAGATGGCATCTTTGCTCTCTGAAGGTGGGGTTTTTTTGGCCGGGTGCTTGTTGGGTTGGTGGTTGCTTTGTTGATTTCGCACCGAATGGGGTGAGCGAGATGAGTCCTTCTGCAGCTTTGGCTGGTTCTCCTCAGGTTGGGTCAGCCGACACCGGCCGGGGTTACCCTCAGCTTAGGAATGGCAGGAACTCACACGGGGATGGGTTTTTTTGTTTATTTCAGAAATCTCTGGAAAATAGCGCTTGTCGGAAACTGCTATTTAGGACGCTGTTCCCTCCCATCAGCCAGCGTGCAGTCTTGGGGTGGTTTCGCTGGAATCCCTGCTGGAAAGCCGGCGCTCAGCAGCGCTGGTTTGAGCATCCCAGCGCCGGGAGTGCGCGGTCAGTGGGGAAGCCCTCAGAGGCGCGCTTTGCCCCGCCGGGCTGAGAGCGGCGGGACGGGCCGCACCTCCGCTCCCGCCCCGCGNTCGAAGCGGGGCTGATGGCGGCGCAGGACGTGCTCAGCCAGACCACCCGGCTGGCCTCCTCCAGCGCCTTGCTGCAGGTGCGGGGCCGGCCTGGGCCGCCTCCTTCCTCTTTCTCCTCCTCCTTCTTCTCCTTCTCCTCGGCGGTGCCTGGCGGGAGCCGCCTCAGCCCCGCTCGGCCCGCAGGTGTTTCCCGTGCGGCTTCCTTCACAGGTGCTGTTCCGGCTGGTCACCTTCGGGCTGAACGCCTTCACCCTGCGCTTCCTCTCCAGAGAGCTCCTCGGCGTGGTGAACGTGAGGTGAGGGAGCCCCTCCGAGCCCGCAGCCCCAGCGTGTGGTAGCCCCGTGTGCCACCTGTAATGATTTTCCATCATTTTTTACAAGATAGAGGCAATTTGCCTCACGTGGCTGTGTTTTATTTGGGTACCTGTAAGGTTTGTCGGTCAGGTGGTCCCGTGTGAAACCCGTCAGTGATGCCACTGCATGAGGGATGGCAGAAATAGTGTGTAAAGAACTTTTTTTTCCCTCTTTTTCCTTCTTGCTTCCTTTAGGCTAACTCTGCTGTATTCAACAGTCGTGTTCCTGGCCAGGGAGGCATTTCGCAGAGCTTGTTTGAGTGGAAGCACAAAGCGAAACTGGACCAAAACAATTAACCTGCTGTGGCTGACGTAAGATACCTTTACAAATTCACTACTTGGAAACTTATTTCCAGCTCTTGCATGAGAGCTGATAAAAACAAAGCAGGTGTTCGTTTACTGGGGTAATTATTTCAGCGTTGAGCATTTAGTAGCCTCAGTGGCATTTCAGGAGTGATGCAGGAAGCTGGGCAAATCTGTTGCTTTAGTGTTTATGAAATTGATCTCTTTTGGGGCACCTGGGAAAGTGCATCACCAAATGTGTTATTGGCAGCCATTTGTTCTGTCACTTGCCCTTAAGTTTCACTTAGAATCATAGAATCATTGTGATTGGAAGAGACCCTTGGGATCATTGAGTCCAACCGTTAGCCCCAATCTACAAAGTTCTCCCCTACACCAGATCCCTCAACCCATATCCAGTCTACTCTTAAAGACAGTCAGGGATGGGGACTCCACCACCTCCCTGGGCAGCCCATTCCAGTGTCTGACCACTTTTTCTGGGAAGATTCTTTCCTAATGTCCAGCCTAACCCTACCCTGCTGCAGCTTGCAGCCATTCCCTCTTGTTCTACTGCTGATTGCCCTTGAGAAGAGACCAGCACCAACCTCTGTACAGTGTCCTTTCAAGTAGTTGTAGAGTGGTGACTTACCTTGTAGCAGTTAAAGGAAGACCCTGAAGCACAAATATGTAATCCTTTCATTTTTCCTTTCTTCCTCTGCCTGTCCAGTCTTGCTTGTTTGTTATTCAATATGCCATTTTGAAGCTGCTTTAAGTACTTTTTTCCTCCCTTAAACTAATTTTTTCAAAGTCTTGACCCCTGATGCAGCTTAATGGCATGGCAGTGTAGATGTTTGTGTTGGGTAGGAGGCATGTTGAAAGGGTGAAAGAAGTGGTTGGATTTAAGCAACAGGAGTAAGTGGGACTGTTTCTATCAACTGCAGTGCAGTTTATAGCAGAAGGTGGGTAGTTCAAAGTCTCTGCAGCTGCAGCCAGCGAGTGCAATCACGCATTGCAGCTAAGTGGATTTCATGACTTCTTTCTGGTTTCTGGACATGCTTCTGTGCTACTTTCCCTCCGTGAGATCTAGCAGCCGTGATTAGGTGGGTTGGGGAGTGAGTTTACCTGTGAGATATGTGGAAAATTACCCGCACATGAGAACATGAGTCTTCTGCTGGGTCACCCTACTGCCTTTCTGTGGGACTGAACAGCTGTTAATTACATCTGGCCCAGGAATGGGAGGTCATGTGTGTTAGCTACATCCACGTATGAAGAGGGATTATCTCTTTTGGGGCTGAGTTTACTACTTATACCTTGAATATATTAGATTTGTTCTTTTTGCTCTATTGTCATCAGTTTTCTGCAATTTTATGGCCTTTTAAGTGGGCATTAAATGATAGTTAACAATGACTGTGTGCATCTTTTCCTTTCTAAATTTTTCCTTGTAGAGAAGCATAACTTGAAGATTAACTTTCTTAAAGGATCTGAAATGTCTTAGGAGCTCAATGTCAAATACTTTAGGGATCTGATAAAAGGAGAGTATGAAATGGGAGATAGATATAATAATATAAAATTTTCTCCATTCTGCCAGAAGCATTGTGTTCCTGAAGCAGTGCCAACAGAAGGGAATACACCTCCCCAGTCCTGTGCCTAGTTTGGCTCTTGAGCTGCAGTCACAAATCAAAGCGGCCCTGAGCTCCAGCAGAGCACTGTGAACTGGCATCCCTGAGGTGCAGGCATGCATTTTCTTCTGCTCACTCTGCTGCTAGAGAACCAGAGGTTTTGTGAAGAGTGAGACTAGCAGTTAGAGCGGTGGCATCTTCATCTCTTACAGCAAGATCCAACAAAGCTTGTCTGCCCAAGCCCTGGTAACCACAGGCTATGAAAACTGTAGGAGAGAGAGGGGTTTGCAGGATTCCTCATGCTGGCAGGAGTTCAGAATTGTTCTGGGGAACAAGAAGTGCGGATAGCTGACCTGGTGTTAGGTCTGGAGTAGAAAATGGACAAGTCAGAAAAATGTTTTCTGTGTCTTGCAAAAGAATAAGATGATCATAACAACAACAACAAAAAGATATTGTAATAATAGAAAATAGTTCCTCAGGGCTTCTATTTACTTATTTTTTAATTATTATGGTAGCATGTGAAATTTTAATCTGATTTTCTTGGATGCTTTTTCTGCTTAAGTAACGTTTCCGTTGGTTGTTTTTTATGTTAACTTTTCAGAGTCCCTCTTGGTGTTTTTTGGTCTGTTTTCCTGGGCTTAGTCTGGCTACACTTGCTTGAAGTCCCTGATCCTTCTGTGGTTCCTCATTATCAGGCTGGTGTAGTGGCATTTGGTCTTTCTGCAATTATTGAGCTTCTGGGAGAACCGTTCTGGGTTCTAGCACAAGCTCATTTGTTTGTGAGACTTAAGGTGAGTGAAGTGCCGGGGGGAGGGGAATGATCTTCCTCTATTGAAAAGAACACATTTCCTGAACTAGGCTTTTGGATATTCAAACATATTAAAAAAACCTGCACAGAGCTGTGTGTACTGTTTAGTACTGCATGACACAGTTGTGATATTGATACAAATTTGTACCCGTAAAAGCAAGGAACTTGGTTTATTTAGAAGTTATCCCCTCACTGACCATCATGAATTTTAAATGGAGGGAGAGGCACACAGATTCCACAGTTTTGCATTTCAATTGATTGTTGGTATGAAATTGAAATGCAGTGACTGAGAACATGACTGCCTGAAGCAAAACTTTCCCTCTTATATCCCATAAAAAGGAATGGGAAAGTGCAGCAGAAGAGCTGTGAAATGGAAGGGTAGAAAATTTACAGGGAAATTAGAATCTAAGTTGGCCAGCTCAGCAGAGAGAAACTCTGTGCTGTCACACTGACTTTCAAAGCCTGATATTCCTACACGAATTCTGTGTGTGAAACTAATGTATTTCAAGCTTGTGTATATGGTTAACTTTGCAGCAAATAAAGCTTCTCCTTTTCCCCTTTCTTACAGGTAATTGCTGAAAGCCTGTCAGTAGTGTCAAAATGTGTTTTGACGGTTATTTTAGTTGTCCTTTATCCTCAATGGGGCCTCTACATTTTTTCCTTGGCGCAGGTAAGTTTCCTATGTTCTCTTTTTCTAGAAATTCTTGATTCTGCTGAATTTTTATTTGGATGTGTAGCCTGCTAAGTAACTGAGGAGGTGAGAAAACGCTCCTGGGAGGTTTAAGATTTAGCAATTGTGTCTCGTATTTTCCTGATATTCATTATTGACTTTGCACTTTGACCTTGAGCAGTTTAATGGAGGTACAAGAAAGCACCTTGTTCTTTGCAAATAAGGGTAGGGTATTCTGTGTAAGTTTTATGTTAGCTCTTGGTCAATTGTATATTCTCGTGCTTGAGGATTGTTCACCACTTGGCCTCCCTGTTAATGTTAGACTTGGAATTGTACTGTGCAGTGGATTATAATCACAACTAATTTATCAGCCTGTACCATCAACCTGCATCACCTGGTAGGGAGGTGGTAATCACGTGTAACATGTACTCACATTAAAAGTTTTTCTTTACAACAATGAGGAATGGGTATACTGGTGCCTGAAAAACGGTTATGGCCTGTGCAATACCATTTTACCTAGAGATGACAATGTAATCCATGCCAGATGTGGACATTTGTTTGTTTGTTTTTTTTCTTGTGCAGTTTTTGCAGTGGTTGGAGTAGCTTGTCAAAGAAATGTAGGTGTTATTCTGACAGCTTGGTTTTTGACTGAGGGAATAATTGCTTTATTAAGTGGACTTTAAATAATTGTTCTAAAAATGCTGATTAGAACATGAAAGTTGGCAGAGGACTATGATAACCTACATATTAAAAAAACCCCATCAATAGTATTCTTGGGGGTTTGAAGTTTCTACCTAATTTAAAATCTGACAAGAATAAGGGCTACTAACTGCATTTTTGTTTGCATTAAATTTGGAACTCTAGCATGACATTCTACTTTTTTAAGTTAATTTTATATCACTAGCTGTTTTTCTTCCTTATCTTTCCAGCTGTTATATGTCAGTGTCCTGGTGATGTGCTACGTAATTTATTTTGTGACATTTTTGGGGTCTCCGGAAGCAACAAAGAAGTCATTTCCCGTTGCCAGAATGAAAGCCCTGTTACCTAACTTGGTGGAAGATGAGGTAGGCTGCACAGTTGATTTCTTCATTTTAAGTTTTTCTTGAGAGAGCTTTGAAATTTAGTTGGAGGTAGTGAAGTCATTGGGTGATTTTGAGGCTGTGTCTGCACTGTAGAAGAGATGGACTGATTAAGAAAACCCAAACATACAAACTCTGTTTGTGGTTTGTATCAATAAAATCCTTGCCAGAGAATGTTATGAAACATGACTTTGTTGTTGTAGCCTTGTTGCTGGCTTATCTTTTAGTGTCTTTGCACAAACCATTAACTGGGAGTAGAACATCTCCAGTGTGCAGGGGAATGACCATGTATCACTGGATCTGAGGCAGGAGAGAAATGAATCCATTTTACCATGGGTTTTGGTACTCGGACTTTTCCCCCAGTAAACATGGTGGCACACAGCATCCTGCAGATACGCTGATATCTCCCATGAACTCTCAAAAGGCAAAGAAGGAAATGAAAAGGCACAGTGAGGAAGAAGACATTTTGAAAAATATTTGCAGATGGAAAAGATGAAGGTGGTTCTTGTTTGCAGAACTTGTGGGGACAGTTTGAAGAAAGTAAAAACATTATATCTGCAATGAAGGTGAAAATTATATTGGAATGCTAAACAGCATGGGATATTTTTTCTTTATTTTCTTTAAAAAAGCTTAAGTTTGTGTATTTTATCTGCAACAACAGTCATTTTCAGCACGGGAAAGTGTCTTTTTCAGATTAGAGTGATAGTAGAGCTTGAATTTAGCAATACTTTAGTTGTTAGTAGCTGTGGTACTGGGGGTTTTTCTCATGAGTGCTCCTGGAGCTAACCTCGAGCATTCTACTGGCTTTGTATTCTCTATTTCTACTCTGTAGTGTCAGACATATTATATTTCAGTACTTTTTTTTTTTCTCTTTCAGACCTTTGTTAACTGGAAAGAAGCATGGTTGACTTGGAGTTTCTTCAAACAATCCTTTTTGAAACAGATTTTGACAGAGGGTGAGGCTTGGCATATGGTAGTGATGGAGAAGGGCAAGTGAATAGGATCATAGAATCATTCAGTCTGGAAGAG
>VZTM01015130.1:165678-240157 GCA_013400555.1 Jacana jacana | reverse complement strand
CTATTTCCTAATGTCCAGCCTAACCCTCCCCTGCTGCAGCTTGCAGCCATTCCCTCTTGTTCTGTCGCTCATTGCCTGTGAGAAGAGACCAGCACCAACCTCCCTACAATGCCCTTTCAAGCAGTTGTAGAGAGTGATGAGGGTCTCCCCTCAGCCTCCTCTTCCTTAAACTAAACAATCCCAATAGCATTTGCAGAATTCACTTAAAGCTTGAGGAGGCTGGTAGGGGGTGTGGGCATGGAAGTTTCAGGGACTGCTGCTGGCAGATGTTTCTAACCTGACCTTTTTGAGGGTGTTCTGAACAAGATGCTGTGCCATTTGACTTTGTCTTTTGGATACTTAATATTGGAAGATGAGGTCCCTTTCAATCCCATAGCATTCATTTATTCTGTGAGGTGCCTGCACAAGTATTGGGAGAAAATGAGGGTCTTGTCTTTAGATTCTTTATTTTGAACTTACAGGTGAACGATACGTGATGACTTTTTTGAACGTGTTGAATTTTGGAGATCAGGGTAAGTGTGGTGGTGGTGTGGAATGGTGCCAGTTTTCTTACTGCTTCTCAGATGGTTCTGAAAATGGCTTAAAGTATTTGAAGACAGCTTGAGAATCTGAGAATTTCAAAGCCTTTGTGACAAGTTTCAGTGAATGGTTGATACAGAAAATAATTCAATATAAGGTCCTAGATTTTAATTTTATTTTTTCTTTGGATCAAAACTTTCCAGTTGGGTATGTGATACCATATATCTTGATCCTTTTTTAAAAAAAAGCCACTTAAAGATTATCTGATATGTTACAGTTGTCTGTCTTCAATTTTTGTAACTCTGTTTTCTGTCTTCATTTTGCATCTGTGTTGGCTGTTACAGCAAAAACATCATTGTTTAGAGCAAAACACCTCAAAGCTGAATTATGTTCTGTGAAAGAACTCTGTGTGGTTACAGTGATGTATGGCAGTAGCTGTTCAGGGTTGACAGCACCTCGGATCTTTATAGCTTGGGGAGGGAAAATAGGCTGTAATCGTTGGCCTACTGTTAGAAGTGTTTTGTCTAGTTTGAATTACTTATAATTGCTGGCAGGAGTGTCTTCCTCCATCAATATCAACTAGCTGTGGTTGCCAGTAACTGGGGCTACCCTTGATCCTCCTGCCATGCAGAAAAATTGAGCTGGCTCTCATTTGAAGGGTCTTTAAAAGGGCAATGAGTAAAAAAATGCCTGTACTCCCAAAATGTTGATAAACATTGGTTCCAAATCCTCTTAAATCAGCCAGATCCTTATTCTGTTATTTCACTGTGAATAAGTAAAGGATTTATCCATACACCTCTCCATGACTCTATACCCAGAACTGACTTACCAGGTTGGAGCAGTATCTTGCCCAGGATGGAAGTGATAGTAAAGTGTCATGGAGGGTTGCTGTTCTACTTCAGTGAAAGTAAAAAGGAATAAGAACTTCACACTAAAAATACTTCCCTCTTCTCATAAATATTTACAGTCCTGCTCTCATTCAGTGAAATCCATCAAGATCTTTTAACTTCCTAAGTTAACAGAATTTATGATTCTTACTGTGTGGCTTGGTTCTGTTACTAGATTCACATCTCTGAACGTGACTCTTTTGCCCCGGGTTTGCCATCTGTGAGCAACCCCTGGACTTCGGAGCTGTGGTTGCTGTGACTGGCAGAATGTTTAGGGAACACTGCTTTAATGTTGCACTGAGTTCCACTTGATTTCTCTTTGCTCAGTGGAAATACTGAATTGGAATTCATGCCACTGGTAGAGACTGGAAATTGGAATGTGTCTTAAAATCACAGGTTGTTATGGTTTGGGGGTTTTTTTCAGGTGTGTATGATATCGTGAATAATCTTGGTTCGCTGGTGGCCAGGTTCATCTTTCTGCCTATTGAGGAGAGCTTTTATGTCTTTTTTGCTAACGTCCTGGAAAGAGGGAAGAATGTAAAGGATCAGAAGCAGGTATGGTGATTTTTTTGATTAATTACATGTCAAATGCTTGATTCAAGTTCCAGATGAGTTGCATCACAGAAGCGTGTGATTAAATTTGAGTGTAAAGCCCGTTAAAATTGAGAAGTTTAAGCGGAGAACAGAAGTGTCGAGTGAGGCTGGACCGTGTGTTAAAAAGGCAGTTAACATCATCCACTGCCAACAGTGTGGTGTGAACCCTGATGTGCCATGTATTTCCTGATGTGCTTAGGCAATTTTTTAACTCAAAGCGTGTTATTTCTGTTAAATAAATGCTGTCTGGAAATATTTGACTGACTTGAAAATACCACTTCACAGAATCTCAGGGATTGGAAGGGACCTTGAAAGCTCATCTAGTCCAATCCCCCTGCCAGAGCAGGAACACCTAGAGCAGGTCACTCAGGAACGCCTCCAGACGGGTTTTCAATGTCTCCGGAGAAGGAGACTCCACACTCTCCCTGGGCAGCCCCTTCCAGTGTTCCCTCGCCCTCACTGTGAAGTTATTCCTCATATTCAAGTGGAACCTTCTATGTTCCAGCTTGCACCCATTGCCCCTTGTCCTATCATTGGATGTCACTGAAGAGCCTGGCTCCATCCTCCTGACACTCACCCTTTAACATATTTATAAACATTAATGAGGTCCCCCCTCAGTCTCTTCCAAGCTCAAGAGACCCAGCTCTCTCAGCCTTTCCTCGTATGGGAGATGCTCTACACCCTTCATCATCTTGGTAGCCCTGCCCTGGACTCTCTCAAGCAATTGCTCTTAAGTATGAAGCAGTAATGTATCCAAAGAGTGCAGGTTTGGGAAGACGAGAGTTTTTGAATAGTATGTGGAGTATCAATGGTTAACCAAGGGCTTTGTTCCACAGAGCAATACCCGTGCCTGCTCTAGGTGAGACATTCCTAGTAAGTCATGAAGGTCAGCCTGGGCTTTTGTCTGATACCGTGACAACTTTCTGCAGTGATCCAGCTGCTTGCACCATAGCATGCAGTTAAACAAATCCCATGCTTCAGGTCATTGGTGGGCTAAGATGTATTTTATATCTAGTGTAACTGGTGTATATACCTAGCAAAATGGTTATGGGTTTTCAGTGTTTGTGCTGAAATTACATTGCGTTACAGGAGTTACAAGAGTGCTTCTTGTAATGAGGTAGTAGAGTTGACAAGTTGCTTGTTCTGGTGTGGCAAATCCCGTAATCCCATGCAGCAATAAAAATCTGGCCCCTCTGCTGACTCAGACCCTAACCTTGGGCAGATGCTGTGCTCTTCTTTGCCATTAACTCTTAAATAGGTGCAGGAGCTGTTTTGGAATGTCCTTGAACAGACATGTTCATGGCTAATACCTGTGTAGAATTTGTAATGTGTAAAACACAGCATGGAACAATGAATACATTAAAAATGCTGGAAGTTAGGACCATGAGCATGGATAACTCCATAACAAAGGATAAGTTTCACGCCTTTTTACACTGTGCAAACTGATTCTTTTTTTTTGTAAAGTAGCTTTTATCTGTGAAAATGACTATTACATTGTTTCTGATCCGTAGAACTGACTACAGGTTGGTTTTTTTCAGGAGGATGTTGCCATGGCTGCAAACGTATTAGAATTGCTGTTGAAACTGGTGCTTCTGATTGGCCTCACCATCACGGTTTTTGGCTATGCCTATTCTCAACTGGCTCTGGATATCTACGGGGGCTCAATGCTCAGTTCTGGAACAGGTAAAGGTTTATAGAGCTGGCAAAAAGCCATTCTTTAAAAAGAGAAACTGCTGCTATTAGGAATTCTTGGGTAAATAGGGTAAATTGGGTAAATTTCTTTTTTTCTCTGTTGAAATGAGTGCCTTAGCTTGCCTGAATCCAGAACTTCTTGGTTCTTTGTAACAGCATCTTTAATATGTGGCCACCTTAAATTAAAATAGACCAAGGAGCTCTAAATATCTATGGTCAGGTTTGGAGCTCTATTTTTTTGCAATTTCATGTTGCAGGAAAAGAACATTTTAAAGGATTGTGTGACAACTCCCATGATAAGAAATTGCAAACTCCAGCTGTTTAAAACAACAACAAACCATAGTTTTAGCATGGAAGAAGTAATACATATATATATTTTTTAACAGTGCTAAACCACATAATGGTAACAATCTTGCTGTAGCTGAGGGGTAAATTTTACAAATCCGTGTGCAGAAGCAGTCAGGTAATTTGTAGGTCACCTTGGATTTTCAGGAGAGAAAGTAGAGGTTCCTTTAAGTCATTCTTGAAACATGAACAACAAATTGCAGCCTGGAGTTTTCTTGGATCCTTGGAGTGACTTGTCAGTTGAATTACAGTAGCTCCTGCTAGAAAAAACAGTCTGCCTTCTGTAGCTGAGCCGGAACACGTCGCTTCCTAACTGATCTATCTTGGGTGAAGATCTAGCAGCTCCTCAGAGGAGATTTTTTCTTGCTTTTCTGTCTGGGAATTTTGCCTGGGTGCCATTCTGGGGGAGTTCTAGCTTGCATTTTCCATTTCACATCTTTCACAATTAAGAGAAAGGGAAGAAGAAAGCATGTGACTGTATGTTCTCCTCATGAGATCCACCTGCCAGAGTTCTGCACCTTCAAACCACAGACTTGGAGTATTGGTTATTGAATATTACAACTAATTGTTATTCTGTTATGAGACGTTGAGTATTTAGATATTTCTGCTCTAGACCCTTGCTAAAGACCCATGCTCTAAAACCAAATACCTCTGCCCCATGTCTGCAGTGTATTTACTGCTCACTGGGCAGTTCTTCAGAGCTGAAACAGGAGGAGACTCAGTGGTAGGAACCACGCTGCTGCCATCAAGAAGGAATGTTCAGGGATATGCACTGCTCTGTTAAAAAGCATGGCTTTATATTTCCAGTGTTACAATTTCTAAAGGACAAGAGAAAAGGTTAAGGTCTGAGTGGAGAAGTTTGAAGCCATGTATAAATTCTCTCTGACCCAACAATATAATGTTTATCTAGTGCAGTTGTGAACACACTGAGCAGCTTTTCTGTTTATCTTACTGTTGTGTTCAAAATACACATTTTATTGCTTTTAGTACCTCATGGTGACTATTGGCTTAATTTCCACGAATTTCTCTATAATAGATTTGAGTTAAGTTGACAGGAAGTTTACTAAAGTGAACTTCAGATCCCCTTGTTAGTGATAACATTTGCAACAGCATCCCATCTCTTGGTGGGTGTGAAACCACTGTGGTTTTATAGCAGAACTAATCATCACTCTCTTGTGTTTTCTAGGTCCAGATCTCCTCCGATGTTACTCCTTGTACGTCCTCTTTCTTGCTATTAACGGGGTAACAGAGTGTTTCACCTTTGCTTTGATGTGCAAAGAAGAGGTGGACAGGTAGGAAACAATGTCCCCAGAATATTGCTGTAATTGATGTGCATATGGTTTGCCTGGAGCTCAGTGTGGAAACACAACAGTTGTTCTGCCTGACTATGGGCCTGGAAAGGCTTTTTTTCCCAAAGAGCAAATGTCTTCCTGCTGTCACTTTAAGAAGGGTGTTCCTTGTCTCCATGGCCAGGTGCACCAGGTGGGCAAGCTCTTGTGGGTTTTTACTTGCTTGTATTTGGTGATAAGCATTGATCTTCTTAAGAATGTACATGTAGTGACCTTAGAAAGAGGCTGGTGTGTTTGAAATCAGCATACAAATATCCCGCCCCACTGCAAACCAGCTCCTTCTTTGGCTGTCCACATGTAGATTTACACACAGAAGCTTTAGCAAATGTTTAAATACTTGGGGGGAAAAAAAGCTCAGAAATCAAAAAATAGGAGTGTTAAATTAGCTTGTGGTACATCACTAACTGGAAAAGTAAATGTGAAGTCTTGTTTTCTGTGCGTGTGCTTGAAATGACAGTTTTTAAGGCAGGCTGTCACCTAAAACTCATTTAAATGTTGCAGCTGTAGATGAGGTCACTTCTGAAGGATTTAAGTTGTGGGTCTGAATTCAGTGGTTCTCTGCTTTAAGCAGGAGGCTGGACTAATGACTTTGAGATCCCTTCCTTGGATGACTTCTTGCTTCTGTCTTCATCCTGGGTTATTGATTTCAAAGCCTGGTTGCCTTCCCAGTGCCACATCAGGCTTTTTTTCACTTAGGTGGCAGCTGTCCCTTACAGAGCCTTTCCAAATTAATGTTGATGAGGTCTGCTTTCCACAGCCAAAGTAGACTTAGCAAGGGCTGCTTTCATCACCCTGTTAAAGTGTGAATTTGTTTGCAGAGCAGGAACTAGATAAAGTATCACCTTGTTGTTGAACATTTAATACATACCTAAAAAAAAATAGCAAGCAATCTACAAGTTTTTGCATTGCTAATCATGGTTCCTAAATCTGACTTTCTGCAATGAGTATAGTGCTGGTTAGTGAAACAGTTTCCTTCACATAATGTATATAGTTCTTGGTTTATTTTGATGTCTTTTCCATTCTTTCAGCTTTCCACTATTAAGTTGTTTCTTTATTTTTTGTTCCCCCAGGTACAACTTTGTCATGCTGGCCTTGTCCTTCACGTTCCTGTGCATCTCCTATTTCTTGACTCACTGGTACGGCAGCGTAGGCTTCATCCTTGCCAACTGCTTCAACATGGGCATTCGAATAGCTCACAGCATCCACTACATCTATGGTTACTTCAGAGGAAGCACTTACAGGCCTCTGACAGGCTTGCTTCCCTCGCCGGTTTTGGTACTCGTCTATGTCACCAGTGGAGTAGTCACTGGTTTCTCGGAGGTAAGGCTCTCTCTCAGGTGTTGCTTTTGCTGTCAGAGTTAGTGTCAGATGACCCATGTGTCCCCAGGCAGAGATGTGCCGTTAGCAAAGGCAGCTGATGAGGACAGGCTGGAAGATGTCTGTTACAGGCCAGGCAAGGTACAACGCTGAGAGATTTTATCTTTGATGCAAAGGTACCTCTGCCACCTGTAGAAGGTGTATCTGGCAAGTAGAATAGAATAATAGACGTTTCTCTCTCTGCAGATAAATCCCAGTCCTTCTTAATAATAATGGGAACGTTGCAGTAGCCCAAAGAAACCGGTATTAAACATTCAGTCATAAAAAAGCACTAGAGGAAAACCAACCAAAACCAGAAGAAAAAGAAAGTTGCCAAGAGCACGTTTATCACATTTACTCAGACTGGGAGATGGTAACTGCACAGACTAATTACTTCACAGACAGTAGCTTTTCAGTGTACAAAAATGTGACAGATTGAAAATGCCTTGAACAGAGAAACTTAGATTTTGCAACAGATTTCCCCTGAGGTTTTGTTAGCAAGTAGCCCAATACGTGGCTGCCAACCAGTGCGACAGCCCCAGCAGAGTCCTCCTAATACCTCACCTGACACATTCCTGCATTCCACATAATAGTAACTTCCAGGGTACCAGGAACCTACGGAATGCTCTTTTGCTGCTGACAGACTTTGGAGGAAGCAAGTGGCTGCTGAAGGTGATTGATTGGGAGATCAGAGCGTGTGGCAAAACCACAGGCAGCTTGATGGTGGCGTTGGCACGGTCAGGAGAGGTGCTGGGCCGTGGTTTTCATTGAGACAGTGAATGGACTTTGTGCTGACTAGTTCTCCTGCGATCGCTTGTTTCCTTTGCTGTAGGTGTTCTGCTGCTGCGACAAGGGCTGGACAGCGAGGCTGGTTCACATCAGTGTGGGGGCGCTGTGCTTTGCAGCCACCATGGTTACCATGGTCTGCACAGAGACCAAGCTGATCCACTTTGTCAGAAGCCAGTTCCTCTCCCGCTATATGAAGAAAGGCACATGAAATGCTCCTGTGCAGAGCAGTTCCAGTACATGCTTGCAGTAAAGGGCTGTGGTTTTTGCAGAAGATCTCTATGCAGAAAGGTTTCCACGTGTTTATTGGAAGCATTTATGTAGGAGTGGCGAGGTGAGATTGCCAACAGAGGCTTGTTTTGTCTTCTCAACTGGCCAGTGTAGTGAAAGAGCACCGAGGAACTTTCCCACTATGCACCATTCTTTTCTGAGCTTTCCTTCAAACAGCCTCTGGTAGTGACTGAAGATCTGAGATACACCCTTCTGACGTCACCTGCTTGACTGACTTGATGGAGAGAGCTCCTGGTCTTACCAATGGGGAGAGCATGTATGAAGGCGTCCTATGGCTTAAGCCTGGAGAGGGCGTTTAAGAGTGCCCTTACTTGGCGTGGGGGCTCGTTAGAAGTGAAACGGTCTGACAGAGAAACCCCAAACCCAGCAAATAAAACAAAAGCTGAAGCAAACACTGGGACAAGGACTAACAGCACTATCACTGTTACTGAGGTAAAACATAATGCCGTGCAGAGAGATGGAGCTATCGGTGTTTTGAAGCATAAACCAGAGAGTTCTGACATTTATGAGTAAATTAATGGCACACACAGGGTGTGTCCATGCTGGCTGTGTCAGATTATCAGCACATGATTAATTTCTGAGGGTATTGATTAACTTGTCAAAGATACTCTGAAGCCTTATCTAAAAGAAAAGGAGGTTGAGCAGTGTTTTACGGAGGGTGTTAAGTACAACCACAGTGACGCTGAAGTTCCCAAAGGTCAATTGTAAAACTTCTTGCTTTCGCTCCGTTGGGGTTTTTTGACCGAGTTTTTAAATGCCAAAATGAAAAATTTGTCTTAATAAACACTGTTGTCTTGTTTGTGAAATGAAATATATTTGATAAGATTTCTTTTGAGGATTTATGCATCTTGAAACTTCTAATAGTGGATAGAAAACCACTTTGTTTTGTTACAACCAGTTTCCTTCACTGCTTTGTTACTTGACTTGTTCAGTCTTAATTGTTGTATCAATCTCTTTGTTTTAAAATTGTTGAAAATGTGGAGATTGGGAAGTTGTAAAATTAGGTGTTGGGCTGCTGTTTTAGGTTTGCTAATGGTGCATTTACTGCAGGCTCAAGCTCTGAATTTGGTAGTGTCAGAATGTACAGGAGACAGGTTTATGAGGACCAGTGCTGCCTTTGCAGTTTTTGGATGGACCAAAAAATGCCAAGTGATGGAAAACGTGTGCTCAGATGTGAAAAACATGTGGTTGAAAGCTTTTAGTTTAACTGTGTAGCAACTCTGCTGGTCCTCAGCGGGACTCAGGTATGAGCAACAGAGACCGCAGCACAAAGTGGCTTGGCAGAGCTTGCTCCTCAGTCCTTCCACTCTGAGCCCTTGAGCAGGCAGAGATCCCATACAGAGCCCTGGGGTGGAACTTTAGCAACTTCTGCCTCTTCCTCCACTTGCTCCTTGCCTCCTGGTCAAAGGCACCGGCTGGCAGCGTCCTCACCCTGTCTGTGAGGTGCACAGAGACCAGCGGTGCTGATGTCACAGTAGCCATAGTTACCCATGGTGCCAACTGCATGAAGTGGAACGTTTGGCCTTGGCTGGTCGTCAGTGCGTCCTCGAGAGGTGAGGGGGTGGACGGGGCTTGCCTGGGGCTGCCCAGGGAGGAGAAGGGGCCCCACACCTGGGGCCTCAGCCCGTGCTGCGAGCTCAGCCCCATCCTGCTTCTCCTGCAGAGTCAGCTGAGGAACACTTGGAGGAGACTGCTAGTGGGACAGGAACTCCAGACACTTGGTGGCCATGTCTACCATGTCCGTGAGGAAACGGAAGGCTCCTGACTCGATGGAGCAGGGTGAGAGCAAAGCATCCCTCGCCAGATCCTGGCAGAGGGACCGTCATGATAGTTGGTGTGGGGCTGAGAGCGGTGGCTGGGGGAGGTAGGGAGCTCTCAAGTGACCCTGGGGCAGGGCCCCCCCTTTCCTCAGCAAGTGGGGCCCAGGCCGGGCGGTGGTCACCTACTGGGGCACTCCTGCCTGCAATGCCCCCTTCCTCCCCATAGCCCTGCCCTTCAGCCACCTGGGCAGGGAGAGACAGGCCCTTTGGGGCAGTCCCTCAGGGATGCTTTCCCTGGCCCTGCAGAGGTGCTCATTCTTGTGGCCATTTGCTCTCTCTCCTCCAGCATGTATGCTTTGTCGCCGGGCAGAGGCTGACCCGAATATCTGTGGGAACAAGCTGGAGAAGCAAGGGCTCTGTGCCCATGAGTACTGCCTGGTGAGTTCCTCTGGGGCTCCCTGTAGCTTTCCCACAGGCAGTCCCTGCCCTGGCTCTGCTCATCAGTTCCTTGTCTTTTCTCTTCTGCAGTCTTTTGCCACCCAGCTTGGTCAGCAGCAAGCCGGGACGTTAGGACTCAGGGGGTTTCTCCCTGAGGATATTCAATGTGCCGTCAACCAGGCAGCACAGAAGGTGAGAAACTGAGAAGAGCAGGGAGATCTGTGCCAGGAAAGGTTTGCTGGAGGTTACCCCAGGCCTCAGGAGAATAAATCCCAGCTGTTCATAACAGCCCTGGAACAAGCCTCTTGCTCCCCGCAACTCCACAGCGGCTCTAGCACAGGAGCCTTCTCTGCCAGGCGCATCTGCGGGCTGTGACCCAGTCATGGCCACGTCCCGTGCCAAACAGTGAGACATCAGGCCAAGGAAGCCCAGAGGCCGGTGAAGCAGAAATAAAAGGCGCCAAGGAAATAAGGAGAGGAGATTGGGAAAGAAACAGACTGGACAGAAGTCATCTTTTCTGACAGACAGTGCTAACGGGAGCCTCGCTTACTTCATGGACCATCCCTTGGGGTCCAGACCCTCAGCCACCTGCCACCCACTCTGAGACGGTCCCTGCCTCCCAGTGGGGCTGTGAAGTGCTGAGGTCAGGGCCTGAGCTCTCAGCAGCCACATAACCTGGCTCTGCTCATCAGTTCCCTGTCTTTTCTGCAGTTTTTTGCCATCCAGCTTGGTCAGCAGCAAGCCGGGGCGTTAGGCCTCTGAAGAGCAAGGCTCTTGCTCCCAGCAGCCCCACAGCGGCTCTAGCACAGGAGGCTCCTCTGCCAGGCGCATCTGCGGGCTGTGACCCAGTCATGGCCACATCCCATGCCCTGCCTGGAGGTGTGGGGTGGCTGTGGAGGCCCTGGGGCTGCTGCTGATGGAGGCTGCTGTGCTTTTTCCAGCAATGCTTCGTGTGTGGTGAGAGGGGGGCAACTATCACCTGCCGGGAAACGAGCTGTGACCGCAGTTTCCATCTCCCCTGTGCTGTGGAGGGTGAATGCATCACCCAGTATTTTTTTGAGTACAGGTAGGTCCTCTCCTCTCTTCCCTGAGAGCAAAGGGACCCATCCGCTCTCCTCTCACCTATGCCTTTCCTCTGCCCCCCAGAGCGTTCTGCTGGGAGCACCGCCCGGAGCAGGCAGTGGAGGCTGCTCCAGAGAATGCCACCTGCCTCATCTGCCTGGACCCCGTGGGGGAAAGAAAGTCCTATGGCAGCATGGTGTGCCCGGTATGCAAAAACGCCTGGTTCCACAGGGGCTGCATCCAGGTAGGAGTTCCTTCCTTCACCCCTGGGACACGTCAGCTGCTCAACACCAGCGGTTCCTCACTCAGCCTTCTGTTTCTCCTGCAGGGACAGGCTATATCTAATGGCCTTACTTGGTTCCGGTGCCCTCACTGCAGAGACAGGGATGCATTTCTCTCAGAAATGCTTATCATGGGCATCCAGATCCCCTTCAGGTTGGTGTCCTTCTCACAAGACAGGAGGGAGGGTGCAAGTGCTGTGAGGTGCCAGGGCCTGCCCCAGCAGTCCTGGCTGCCTGCTGTCCCACGAGTCTGGACTTCAGCTCTACAGGAGTTGGAAGCTGGGCAGGGGGGGAGGGAATGCACAGACGCTCGTATCTGTCTTGCGCTGGGGTAGTGGGAGCTCATCAAGTTTCCTTTCTCTATCAGGTTGGCATCGTGGGACAGCCGTGCCTATGAGGCACTAGGAGCAAGGCACAGCCGCTGCGATGCTGGTCGGTGCCTTTGCCCAGGAGGCAGGGAGCAGGCAGATGAGGAGGGGTAAGATGCCAGTGCTGTGCCCTGGGGCTCTGCACGGGATCGATGTCTGGCCAAAGGCTCGAAGCACAAGGACAGAGAATGAGCTCTGCCAGACAATCCCGTGCTGCGGTCACTCTGTCCTCACGGCTGGACCTGTTTGCTTCTCCAGGCACTGGGAACTGCTCGTGTGCTCCTGCTGCGCTGCTGAGGGCACTCACCGGCGATGCTCTTCTGTGAGCAGCAGCCAGGACAGCTGGGAGTGCGATTTCTGTACCAGCCTGGGCACCGGTAAGAGGCACAGCGCCTGTCTGGCCTAGGGTGGCCTTGGCAGAGCCTCTCTGCTCCAGGAGGGCTGGGGCCACTGCTCTGGCCTGGCCTGCCCTGCCCTGCCCTGGCCATGAGGGGGCTGTGCCCTTGACCTTCCCCCTTCCTCTTGCAGGTTCCAGTGCCAGCTTGCAGCTCAGCAGCCCCAGCATCTCCAGCCAGGCAGCAGCGGCTTCCTCCAGTGGCTCTCCAGCACCTGAGAGCAGCAGCCAGCCCAGCCCCCCTGGGCCCGTGCGAGACCGGCCCCGCTCACGTCGGAGGGCCCGAACTCATTACAGCGGCCCCAAACGTCGCCGCAAGATGTGACGTGATGCAGGGCAGTCCCCGAGTGCTGGAACCGAACCCTCTGCACCGATACAGTCATGTGGGCTGTCGGTTTCTGCACTCTTTTTCCTCCTGCACCCGCTGGGGAAGCACAGTTGTGTGTGCTGGTTCTGATGCCCCTCCACTGCCTCAATAAAGTTGACAGTTCATCTCTGCTCTGGGGGATTCTGTGCTCCATTGTTGGCTTCCTCCTCCCTCCTCTGCCTGCCTGGCTGCCCAGTGCCTTGGCGGTGCCCTTGGGACCTTGTGGGCCCTGCGGCCTTCTTGGTTTCCCTGAGGGAAGCTCACAGGCACCCCCAGGAGTGGGGTCCCCGCCCCTGAAGGGCAGCCTGGCCTGGCCTGGCACGGCACCAACCCACTGTCTGTCTCCTGGCAACATGGGCTGTGCCCTCCCACCCAGTATGGCCCTTGCAGGTCACACTCCCCAGAATCATGTGCTCCAGCAGCACCATGGCCCTTTCCCTGGTGTCCACCAGCGGTTGGCTCAGGAGTCTCTGCTTGAAGCCAGGGGCTCGCCTGGGCCCAGGGCTTCAGCAGGGCCTCCCCGTAGGCCCTGAATTCCTTTAGTTCAAACCAAAGGAGAATTAAACCTTTCTTTGGAGAAAAAGTTACAATTTCATACATAGAGATTTGGGTTTTTCTTAGTAGTTGGATGAATGGCATTCAAACAACTGTAATAGACAATGATTATGTCATAGCACTAAGAGGGTTTATTTCCCTTGCATTTTGTGTTTGTCTTCCAGCTGAGGCTTACTGGAGTGTTACTTGTGTCTTTGGTACAGTTGGTGCTTGAATTTCCTTGGGTGTTTTCTAGGATCTCTTACGTCTAAATGCACTGATCAACCTAGAGACTTACACCCTGTTTCCTAACACACAGGTGGAGGAAATTTACTGTGGTGTTTTTGTAAGCAGTGGCATCATTGCAGTCACCTTTCTTCCTCTTTGCTGTTTTCAAAATGCGTGTTTGTATGGATTGGAATGACCACATTTCTTTGTTGGCTTTTTAACCGTGTACTGTCCTGAGAGAAACTGTTGAAGTGGTGGGAGTCAACCTGATGTTTAGTGAAGTTTGTCACCTGAGTTCTGCTGCAACGGGCAGTGCTAGTGTGAGGCAATAACCCATGGTACAACTGTGTGTTCTTTTCTAGTACTGTCAGTATTTTGCTGGTATGTGAAAAAGGAGGGGACGGGGGTACGTGCACATGGTTTTTGGTTTCAGGAAAAGAAATGAGGAGTTAAAGCTTTTACTTGAATGGTTAATCAGCACAGAGTGAGGAGGGAGCAAATTAAGGTTGCACAGAAGAATTTCACTGTGGCTTCTTTTTGGTTCTGGATGCTTGACTTGGCAGTACTAGCATTTTCCTAATGGAAGGGTTTTTTGGGAATAATTTTATCCAGCAAGTACTATAAAGTGCACTCGTGCACCTTCTCTTATTTGTGTGAGACTTTTAGGGGTCTCTCCAGGAGGTGGGGAGATGTTACAGCATGAGGCAAAGAAGAGGGGAGACACGGTGGAGTACAGCACGTGTGCAAAAAACGTTGTGAGTTACCTCCATCTCTGAATGCATTGCTGTCANGGGGAGACACGGTGGAGTACAGCATGTGTGCAAAAAACGTTGTGTCCCACTGAGAAAAGGTCTTCAGTTTGTGAGTTACCTCCATCTCTAAATGCATTTCTGTCGCTGCAAAGAGACCTCCTGTCACTGTGTCTGCACAAGTGCTTCTCTAGGCAGCCAGTAGAACATGCTTGTAAAAAGCAGAGTATCCCCATGGAGTAGAGCGTGCTTTGCTACAGTCTGCTTGTCGCTCTGTTTTGCTGCTCAAGTAGGCTTCTATCTGTGCATTGAAAATACAGCCAACAGCGTGGGATCTTACTCTTTTTCTGCCTCTCTACCAGTCCTCCCGTTTGAGGTTGATGGTGTATTAGCATGTGGAAACTGTGTGTGGGGTTTTCTGTGGTTTCTCCAGAAGCGTACTGATGGGGGTTTGTATCTATT
Source organism: Jacana jacana (assembly GCA_013400555.1). NCBI lineage: Eukaryota > Metazoa > Chordata > Aves > Charadriiformes > Jacanidae > Jacana > Jacana jacana. The sequence goes on along the minus strand of VZTM01015130.1, from coordinate 225,695 downwards.
TAATTTATTTCTTTTCAGATGATGATTTTGTTACACAGTACACGCTGTCGTCTGGGATCTCTGGGGCAGCACAGGACGAGGAGCAGGGAAGCGCCACTCAACCGCTGCTCAGCGCAGGAAGGTTGGACCGAGGGCTGGATGGGACCTCCCCTGCCCAATTAGGGGATAAGTGTCCTGACCCACAGCCTGGGTCTCGGTCTTGAGCTGCACATCTGTGAGCACCTTGGCTTAGTTTTCTAAGGAAAAGCTGTGAGAGCTGTGAAAAAGTCTGTAGTAACGCCATGCAGGATACGAAAAGTAGGATTGCTGTCTTGAGACAGCAGCTGAAGAGAACTGGAGCAAAACCACCTACAGGTAATTCATTTCTGAAGGGAAGCGCAGAGTTGGAAGGTGGGAGCTCATGAGCCTGGAAGGTCTATTTCAGGGGGTTGCCAAGATTCCCTGCAGAACCTCTGAGTTTTCCTGAGTGTTGTGAATGTACTATGCTTGGTAGCTTGTTAAAGTTCCCTGGTTTTGTGCATCTCAACCAGTATCAGTTTAAAATGGAACATGTCCTGCTTGTGGAGTCTATTTGCGATGGACAAATGTTGTCTGCACATTTCTCCTGTCAGAGGAGAGAGCAGGTGAACTAGAAAAGGCTCAGAGAAGAGTGCAGGTGAACGAGATCTTTTGAGGTGAAAGCCCAGAAAAAGATCCCTTTTTCTGCTGAGAGCAGATAGGGAGACTAACAAACTGCAAACAAATACACAGTATGCGGGTCTGGTAACTGGGCATTCAGGGTACTTGGGGTTCTACCAGGGCTGACTGCTCACCAGGTGAGGGAAGGAGTTTCTCCCTGTTTAAAGGAAAGTAAGGCTGTAGGTCATCAGAAAGGTATTCTGGTGTGGGAGCAGGAAGCTTTTGTCGCTTAAGGTGCATTGAGGAAGGCTGGAAAAGCATTTCCAATCTGTCAGGGGAGCATTACATCTAAGGCTACGTTAAGGTTGCTGCAGGATGGGCCTTTTGCAGAGCTGCAGCGAATTTGACTAGTCTGTAGTTAGGAAAAAGAAAATTAGTCTCTGTAGAGTAAGAAAAGGTGGGTTTGAAATCAGGGGTTGAATTATTGAATAGAGGAGTTTCTTGGTCTTTGAAAAGAGCTTTGCAAGAAGAGCAAAGTGTGGATAGAAAATTTGATGTATTAAGGATGGACTCAATCTCAAATGAGCAAAGACAGGCAATTAGCAATTCCTGCTTACTTGCAGACCCACTTCCTTTAAAGGAGGGAGTGTGTATGATCTACAGCTGTGTGCTAAATGTAGAAAGAAAGGGAGTGTCCCCCTGCTTGAGGAGGTGAAACTTCAGCCATTAAAAGAAGTAATAGAAGAGTCGTCGGTGAAATCACTGCTTTGAGGTTTGGAGTTGGCTTGAGGAGCTGCAGCTGAGCTAAGCAGTGTAGCTAAGTGGGGAGCAATGCAGGGAAAGGAAGGCATGTGCTCAGGGAATGGGTGAATACAAACACCCTTTGGGGACGTGTGACTCAGTCCCCAGGGATTATACGGGACTTGATGTGTATGAAAAGGCACGGCCTGGCTGTAAGTGTGGGAAAAGCCGGTTATGCAGCACATCAGGAGGAAATAGAGAGTGAAGCTGAGTGTAAAACCAATACCTCTCCTGAGAATAAAGGAAAGGATGGTAGAGATACCTGTAATCTACAAACAATATCAGACATCTTAACGGTGAAAGAATCTGCTTGTAGGAAGGGGAGAAGGGAAGCCAGTGGCTATCAAGCAACTGGAGAACAGACATAAGCAGATCCCAATATTATTTGAGCTTATGAGCTAGAATATTAGCAAAAAAGTCAAGAGTGAGAAGCTTGCTGTCTGGATACAATCAATGCCTTACAAAGGTGGGAGGGTTGCTCAAGGAAAGCTTCATCAAATTAAAAAGTAATACCAATAGTAAAACTCTTAACTTTTCTTCAATGCTAACACAGTGTTTCTCTGTCACAGGAGATAATGAGAGTGATAGCATATGAACTTACCCTTAAAGAATGTCACTGCCATGGTCTGTCAGCTAAAGACATCCCTTGGCTACAAACAAGCTTTTTGAAGGAAAAAAAAAAGGTAAATAAGTTTTACAGTCAAGACAAGCACAAATGTAAGTTCTAGCTGCTCACACACAACTTGAGTCATTATGTGCAATTACCCTTAATCTTTTGGCACCACAATTAATAAATATTTTGATGCCATGTCTCAGTTATCAATAAACCATCTGGCCCCTAACCAGAGTAGTTATTTCCAAGTGTCAAAACCTTGTTCAATTTCTATGCCATTTGTTGCCACCACAAACCACTGCTGTTTGGATGGGGTCTGACAACAGGCAGTGACTGCCAAATACACATCACCCAGCTGAGTGCAGCGCGTATGTCAAATACGGGTGTTGGAACATCATACACCACGAGAAGGGTTTCTGTTACTACAGAGCAAGCATTAAATATCAGTAAAATCTAGTTTGCACTGATGTATTAATAAATATTTATTAAAGTTCAGTGAAGTACCTTCTGGAGACCATTTCTTATCGAAGGCCAGGAGTAGCTTGCAAATTTGCCTCAGAAGTAAAGCTGTATGGTTTATTGTTTTGTTTCCTTGTTTGTTCTCTTTGGCAGGGTGCACAGGATCTTTGTGACTGTGACAACTTCAGCAAGGTCAGGGTGCAACAAAGGGGCTGAGAGAATCTCTGACCAAAGGACTGGTGCTCTCTTGCTCCTGGTGGCCATGGCACCCGGGTTAGATGTAAAAACGTGCTGTTCTTTTGATACATGCATGGAGTGACTCAACTTTTCCTTCTTTTTAGAAGATTGAGAAATTGTATAAGGCTCTATGTAGAGTGCCTTTGCTGAGCAGTATGTTTTTTGGCAAATCAAGGCTGATTTTTAAAGATGCTTCAGATGGCTTAATTTCTGTATGAGTGAAATTGCATGGCTTTTTTTTTTGTCCTTCTGTAGTGGCACAGGCTGGTTCTTTGATGTGCTGACTGCCAGCCATTGCCAGAAGCATCATCTTGGCAAAACCAGCAGCAACAACCACCCCCCCTCTGTATATTATGTCTCATTGTTCCTACCCTTTGCTCTCTCTTGATTCCATCTGTATTTTCCTTCAGGTTCTTTTGCCGCATGGGCCATGGGACCCCAAGGAGATGGTTTTTTATGTGTGCTCTGAACTGTGGAATGTTTACATGCGTGCCCCAGTTTATCCTTCAGCTGAGTAGCATATTACTTGAGCAAAGTCTGTGTATAGCAATTCAGAACAAGGTCTTACACACCACCACTGGTGCTTCGCTGCCTAATTCTAGACATTATATGTTGGTGCTGGAGGTAGGAAGGTCTTCATCTGTTCACAGCAAAGAAAAAGCAAAGACTAATTATTTTAAAATTACCCCCGTTTTGGGCATTAATTTCAGTTCCTAAGTTTTACAAATCATCTGGTGCTGAGGAAAATTCTGGAAAAGAAAGGATCAAAGCCAAGAGGTGTTAAGCTAATGTACTTTGCCAATATCAAATGGATTCTGTCACCTGTATTGAAATATACTACCTAAAACTAGTTCCCTACTACCTTTGAGCAATTTATGAAGGGTTCTGACTGGTTGTTTGGATATTATTTTTTTTTTCCCCTGCAGCTGAGAATTAGGTGGAAAAATACTGCAGCTGAACATGACGTTGTTTTGTCACTGGAAAATTCACTGCTGGCATTGAATTCGGCCTGGAAAAGTAAAGAGGTCATGACACAACATCTGTTTTGTGGAGAGCATAGTTATTACCACCAATAATACTGCGTAAAGTGGAGTGGAAAAAAATAACTCCAGACCAGAGATGCTGTAATGATGCCTTTTTAACCATTGTTGTGTGGATTGCATTAGCTGGTTTTCCCATATCTGTATATTTGGAAAGTTGGTTTGAACAAAATACTCCTGCTGCTCAAACATAAGGTGGAGCTGTTTCTTTGTGATAGAATTTCCACCTGACAGTCTCCACAACTCTTTCTTTTTTTCCTCTACCATGTTTTCAGTCTTGCCAGTGACTTTGCAGGCAGTGTTCTGGAGGCGTGTGACTAAGGTTTCTCAGACTCCTGTAATGATTCATGTTTGCTCCTAGATTTCATTTTTAACTGATACAATCCATGTGAGATATTAAGGGATCTTGCCCTGTACTTACCTTCAGTTAATCCCCCTCACCCTTCTGCTCATGTGAACTGACTTGGATTCCTGCCCCACGCTTCCTTGGGCGAGTAGTACCTGTGCTAACAGCTTCTTATCTCTTCCTTGGGGGGATGATTGCCTTTGGGTGTCAGAGACAAGGGAGTCTCTGGGGCTTTTGTGACTGTACCACAATATAAATTTGTGGTTCCAGGCGGATGCTTTTTCACAGACAACGCATTCAAATAATTAGGAGGAGCTTGTTTAAATCATTCGCACCATTGTACAACTGCTTTACCCATTTGGATCCTGACCAACTTTTCTCACCTTCTCCTAAAGCCAGAAAAAGATAACTCCAGCCTCAAAGCTGGGATCCTAAAAGCCAAGGGATTTTCTTATTTCTATCAGTCTTACTATGACTGTCAGAGTTAAAGGAGCATCTGAATGACATTCTTAGCGATGTGATTCAGTTTTTGGTAGTCCTCCAGGGAGTTGGACTCGGTGATCCTTATGGGTCCCTTCAAGCTAAAATTCTGTGAACTATGCCACAATGACAGCATAGGGAATTCTTACTGCACTGATGCCTGGGAGTGGGGGTGACCCCTTTTACAGAGGAATAAACTTGGCCAGAAAACGGTGATTTGTCCCGGGGTACTTGGCGGATCAGGTCAGGGACCGGCCGAAGTGGGTACCTGGGCATGTGATTGTTATTTCATGCTTCCTGGTGATGCTGCTTTTTGTAGCTACTCAAAACACTTGCTAGGTTTTTCTAACAAAAAAATATTAGTGCTCCAGTAAGTTCTTTTGCTGCTGGAATTTGGAGACTGTCATGCCTGCTGCAGAGTCAGAGTCCAATTCACTGCTTCGGCTGACTTAGAACTTACATGTTAAGAAGAAAGGTCTTTATCTATAGCCCTGATACATTGGAGAGCTTATGAAAAGATACTAAGGGTGTTTTCCAGTGGATAATTTGCTGTTATTATTTTACCATCTCATAATATTATCAATGGTAATAAGTCACAGATGAAATGTAATGAGTTTGTTCATCAGCTCTTAGCGCTGTCAGTCTTGCACAGAGCACAGCTTCTGGCAGTCTTCAGGAGCAGGGGTTCCCAGTAGATTACGTAGTCTGGATGGTGATTAAAATCTTCAGGCTGTCTGCCCAAAAGTAATCCACAGTTAAAATGTTTTTGAGAAGAAACATGTAAAGTAAGTTCTACTCCTGCAAACACAGAGGAGAGTTAATGGGGGACCAAGCTATTTGCTTGTTTATGCCTGGTGGTGTCTGCTGGGAGTCACACTGGTGCTGCTGCGTGTGGTTTGAAGGGAGATGATCTCTGTGCCCCCACCTAGAGAAAGAATCCAAAGGATGCTCCACGTTTTGCTAAAACAGTCTCAGAAGTGAGAAGTTTTTGTTGCTCACTCCCTGGTTTGTCTCTTTCCACAGAATGTTGATTCTCTTATTCCTTCTTTTCTCTGTGGTTTTTTTTTTTTGTGTGTGTGTGTTTTTTTTTTTTTTTTAAGTAGAAGCCTAGTTTTGTTTGCCAAAATACAGTCTGCTGTAGCATTGCTGGGAGCTTGTGACTAGAAGAGCAGCTGAAATGAATTCTCTCAGCCGCCTAGCGCTGGTGGAAGCTGTCAGGTCCTGGAGCAGTTGCTGAGGCGGTTTGCTGTACCTGTCTGTTCTTCGGTGCAGGTGGGAGTAGAGGTCAGCTTCTTGGAGATTCTGGCTTTTCTCTTGTTCTGTATGAGTTAGAGCGTGTGAGTTTAAGTCATGTGGGACTCCAGCGTGTCCAGTTCCTCCTAATGTTGAAAAAGAATTTGATACTAAATTATAAGATCATTGTCAGGGAACTTCATCTATAAAAATAAGTTCTCTACAATTAAAAGAAAAAGATAAGTAAATATTAAGGATTTCTTTTTCACATCATGATGTCTTTTTCTGTATTTCTAATAACAGTTTAAGGTGGTAGTTTCTACTGAACGTTTGCTGAGGACAGGAATTGGTCTGACACCTTGGAGGCAAGGTTGAGAGTCAAGAGCAATGTTGTACAGTGACTGCATTGACACCTGTGGCTCTCGGGGCTACCGACCCTGCTGAAAGCATCGCAGTATCGTGTTTCTGTACTTCAGAGTGTTGGTTTGAAATATGGACACAGCTCCCAGGGGAGAGTTGGAGCCTCCAGAAACGAGCACCTTTCTCCTGTGCTGGTAAAAATCCTGCCCGTGCCAGGTTTGCTGTAACTTTCCAGTTTCTTTCCCTGGGTCCTGACTTGCAGAGCTTCAAACTCGTACCCTCCTTGCTAAAAGTTAGCTTATCAATCTTTCCATTAGCTGGCTGGCTCGAAAGTCTCAGTTGTTAATGTCAAAGCTGTCCTGGTAACCGAATGTGTGAAGTGACTTTAAATGGGTGACAGGCAGCAGCTGAAAATGTAAAACTCACTTTCTGTGTGTAGCAGAGAGTGCTAAATGCTCCTTAGCCCTGAGGAAAACTCATCACCCACACACCCCCAGACAAACTCTGGCACCCCCCTGGCGATAACGCAGGTTTCTTTATCCTCAGCTTTTGTAAACGTTGAAGCTATTGAGTAGTCATCTTCCCTGATGTATTTTAGAAATTGTGCCCCTTAAGGTCACCTGCAGCCAGTGAAACAAATCCTTTTTATGAGGTCGTTCTAATGATACTCAGTTCTGCAAGGGTGAAGTTAATGCAGCCGCCCCGGCCCTGTGGAGGGAGGCGAGAAGTCTACAGTGTGTGATTTCCCTTTTTCAGCCCTGTTATGCCACGTATTAGTCAGAGTTCATTTATTTCATTAGTTTACTTCGTAAAGCAATTACATACCTGTTACCACAATAGGACTGGAATGGTGTATTACATTTACTAAAATAACTTGGCAATTAATTTCAAATGATCTCTGTGCAGTAATCTCCTACATATAATAGAATTATTCAAATGTCTATGAACGTTTTACATGCAGTACTGGAGTGAGTTAGATCAATCAAAAATTAATTGCATCTAAGGCATCAGTATAGCCTTCTGGGATCAGCTGAATACCAGTATGTCACAATAAAGTCATAATAATTGATGTAGCATTGAATTGTGCCTTTGCCTCTCACTTATAATGGCAATTTTATTAGCTGAGGAGGCTAGGTGGAAAAATGGGAAGAAAAGAGAAATGAAAGTAAGTTAAATACCGGCTAGTGGCCATTAACTTTGATTTAATTCTGTGCTTATGTGGTTTATCATCCTGACGCTTTATGTACGCTTAGAATAGCTTGTCCTTGTTTTGCACAATTGCACTTCCTCTGTACTTTGTATATGGAGAGAGGAAAGGAATATACAGCTCAGTATTCAATTCAGGTTGTCAGCCCAAAATAGCCCTTCTGAACTTTGGTTTGATGGCTTGGGCATTCAACATGAAAAGTCTCTTTCCCGGTTAGTATTTGGTTTCTCTTTGGCTTTTTTTCTTTCTGAAGGTGTGACCCTTGGGTGATTTCTGTCGTACAAGAAGGGTGCAGATACAAAAACATTTCATAATTTCTCCTTTTCCTGGCAGCTTTCTTTTAACTTTTGAAATTTTTTAAATATCATAAAGCAGGACTGTGGCTCAGACTATTTACAACCAGTAAAGAACGGTTGAACTGACTTCATACATCTACTTTTTTTGTGTGTGTTTATTAGGGAACAAAGGGGAATTGCTTAGCTTCCAATTCAACTGCAAACTTCTATTGTTTTCATAGAATCTAGACAAGAGCCTGTTTTCCTTAGGGCATTTGTTATTTGAAGAGCCAAATTGACAGTCATCAGGTATAAAAAGATAGTTATAGAAGAAGGACTTTGAAGTGAGGTGAAGATGATACATGTGGTTTTTTTCTTTTTATGTGTTTGATAACTTTTGTAATGTGTCACTGCTGCTGTGTTGGGGAAGTTTGCTTTGTTTCCTGGTCTTGTTCCTTCTAAGAGTCTGTGTCCTTTACCATCTTGCTTGGCGACTTGCCTGCACCTTCGTGCTGCTTCCCCAGGTGCAGGCCTGGCTTCCCAAAGGCATAGTTTTGGACCTTGGCTATAATGCACACTGGCTTTCCGATAAGTGTGTTTCTCCCTCCTAGCTGTTAGGTAGCTAATGCATTGACTGACCTAAAATGGTTTGGTTCCTGGGTGAAGAGATGTGCTTCTGCTGTCCTACACCACGTCCAGCATCCCTAAAGACAGTCACTGCTTTCTCCCAGAGAAAGCTGGAGGAGGTGCTGAAGCTCAGACCAGGGGGCTGTCGTGATGTTGTGCTGTATTAACAGCGTCAGAAAAGCAAGTGATCTTTCCCCCAGGTGGACAGGAAGGTACAAGGCATGAAGAGAGGCAGTGAGGAAGCCACCACGGAAATGTGCTATCAGCCAGCATTTGTGCAGTAGTTTTTGTGCTCTTGACTTCTCCCTGCACCTTCCAGCCTTGTGTGTTCTCACTTACCCTTTTGGATACTCATGCCTGTGCTGGAAACCTTGCTGCCTGTGTGTGCTGTGGTCCAGCCAGTTGTGTGTCCTTGGCTGAGCCGGGTGATCCTGCACATTTCCCATTTCTTTAGGAATATGGAAATGCAGTCCTTTTGCAGCCCTCTTCCAAAGGGGAATGAGAAGGCAAGCGAGGGTGGTAAACTGAAGATATCCACCCTGTTGCCCTGGGTGAGGGGGAGGGAGATGATAGCAGTTGTTCTGTCGTGTTTTACGGCAGAAGGATCTGAAACCAGATGTTGATAACAGTTAAACACACTCACCTCATCGCTAGATACTCAGGTGGGAAAAACGTTCAAACACAAGCTGGAAATCCAGATCTGGAAAAAAACCTCTGAACTCTCAGGGTTTGTGAGTGATGGAAGAAAGTGAGTCTAGAAGACATATCGGTGGCTGAGAGCCGGCAAATGGAGTCCTGGAGATGAATGTGGAACTAGAGGAAGTCTCTTCAGCACACTTCATGTGTTAAGATTCCCTGGGAGTTTGCCACTGTTGCAAAATGCTGCTTTACCTGGTTCCCTTTTGTGTTTCATCTCTCCAATCTTGTTTCACTGCTTCATCTTACTGCTAATTTTTTAAAAGCAGGAGCAGACTCAGATTGCAAAGCTGTTGTGCTTATGGATAGGGATGAAACAGAGTTTTCACTCTGTCTGAGCCTCAGATTCTTAGTGGCGAAAGGTTGAAGACAAACGTGAGAATCTTTGAGCTCTGTTAACAAGAACTTCACACACCCTGATGCTGATAGATTTAAAACCAAAAGCACCTGATTTTACCAGTGAAACTGTTATCAGTTGGTAAAGATATCAGTGTTCCTGGAGGACAAAGAGAAGTCAGTAAGTGGATGGGTCACTGAAGTGCAAGGGTTGTGCCCTGTTGCAGTGTATGGGCAACTTTGCAGCAGACCGGCTCGGTCTCTGGGCAGGGCATTTCATCCTTACAGACTTGTCAAAATTACAATTCCCAGAAAAATGGGTAAAGCATGGAAAGGGGGCTGGGGATTAAAAAAGTTTTGAAACTTTAACAAACTGCATCCTTTTCAGGGCTGGGATTTTTCAGGCTGCATCCAAACATCGAGACGTGATTTTGATCAGTGAAAACAGAGCCAAGGGTAAGCCAAGTGTAGCTTGCCTGGGACTGGTGGGAGCTCAGCTGGCAGAGCGCTGGGTTCCTTCAGGTTTGCAAAGCCCTGACCTGGCTGGGGTGCTCGGGAAGGTGGGCTGGGCTGAGACCCTGCAGCTGCAACCTTTTGCTGCTTGGCTTATTTTAGCATGCCAGCTCTGGAACATCTAGATCTTAATTGCAGGTCCTTAGATCACACTGGACTTGCCCTGCAGTTGGTGACACAGCAACATGCGAAAATGGGAAGGGATTGGGATGGTCTGCAGGAAGCAGAGAGGTGTGAGAAATGGGGAGGAGGTGCCATAGGTTACCAATGTACAGTTGGCGTATGGTAAAAATTCCTGCAACAGCTGGCAGGGATTTTTCCTAGATTACAATTTCCTAATTTGTTCCTTATTTAGATCTGCCTGGAGCAGCTATCTCTGGGGAAGGGACAGCAAAGCATTCCTGTTTGAGAGGTGGCAAAATTAGCCTGCGTAAAGATGCAGAGCACACTGTAGATTGTACAGCTGGAACTCAGTGCTGGAAAAATGCTTCCTTTTCCCTTCCCCTTTCCATTTACTGATTAAGGATTTTAATGTGCTATAGGTAGTATCTAAAACTTTTCATGGGGGTAATTAATTCCCTGGCTTCATAAGGCTGCACTGTCTTGGCAGACACTGCCAATCAGGGTTTCTGATGAAACCTGCCCTTTGGAGCTCCTGATTTGAAAAGTAATGTAATGTAATGTCGAGGCATGACAGAAATATTTCCCAGTCAATTGATGAACTTTCAGATTCCAAGCACAGTGGAGTGGGGAAGCTTTCATGGGGTTTCCTTTCAACCTAAGTACCCTGCGAAAAGGCTTTGCAAAGTATGTGGCATCAACAAGTGCTACCAGATACCGAAGAGCTACTTCAGCCTTTTTAATTAAGAGCAGTGATTCCCAATGGTAAAAGCCGTGTGTGGGGGTTGCCTGGCTTTTCCATAGACACCTGTGTGTTCTGAGGTTGTGTTGGTATTTCCCCAGCTGGAGGTGTTTTTACTTCCCGAGCGGTGAACTCAAGAATATGTCCTCGTGTGTTTCTAGCTGTGTAACATCTGTGTGACACATACTGCAACTGCTGTGTTTCAGCATCAATTTGTAATGGCTTTAACCTGGTACACTTGTGTTCCCTTCCCCCTTTTTTCCCCACCTTCCCTTTCCTCCCATCTCCCCTGTACCTTTCCCCTCGCTGCAGCTGCTTAGCACTGAACCTGACCAGCACCCTGGGTATCGGTGTCCCAGATTCTGGGTTCTCTTGTAGTCATCTTGTACAAAATTTTTCTGGCTGTATCCTCCAGCGTAAAAAATATAAAATTCATTTGGTTAATTACTGTTTGACTTCTGACAGTAAGGAAGAGTTTATTAACCTGCTTATAGTTATCTCATTTGCTTCTCAGTATCGAAGATAGAATTTCTTTTTACTCCATTTCTGATCAGGGTGGAACAATTTACCAATTCCTAAGCTACTGTTTGGGACCTGTGTGTTTTGCTACTCGGTGGCCATACCTGTGAGGCTGCACATCTTTTTTCCATTTACGTGCCCTGATGTATTGCTGTGAAGTACAGAGTGTCTCTTCTCCCCCAAGCTGTTTTTGTGCAAATAGTTTTCAGTCAATTATGAATTTCTCAATTGACTTTTTCTTTCTAAAATTTACAGGTAAAGCCTAGTCAAGTGTTTGAAAGTCTTCCTTGCTGTCAGGAATGTGAGGTGCAGTTGGGGACCCAGCTGACATTGGAACTCAGGTGAGTGGAGTGGCTTCTGCCCCAGTCGTGGGTATTTCTGTCCCAGGTTTCTGTGTTGGAGAATTAGGGCTACCTTAATTGAGAGAGTAAGGAGTTTGAAAACACGTTCAACAAAAATTCAGCTTCTTACTGGAATGTGCAATTTTTAGATTTCCATAAATGGAATGTGGGAATAAGATTTTCTTGGTTTTTGTCTTACGGTAACTGAAAAAAAAATGGGTATTGTTCAAATGAAGAATATCAGGAAATAGCTCCACGTGAGCCCATTTATCTGCTTTCTGTAGTCATGGGTTATGTTACTGCACATCATGCTAATACGGCCTACAGCAATATGGTATAATAGCAATGTCCTGCTAGCAGTTATGTGTAGGTATTTCCTGTAACTAAGAGAAGTGGTGCTTACCTCAGGTGAGTCTGTTTTCTTCTGTTGGGGGTTCATGGAGTAGCTTTTTGGCTGCTTACAGAGCTGGGTATTGTCCTTGTTATTTAAAGCTGTTTATAAGCATGTGGTCAAAATGCTGTGTTAACTGCTCACTTGTTCTGCCAGCCTCCTATTTATTTTTCTACAGCTGAAAAAGAAAAGGCACCATTACATGTTTATTTTTAAGAATTCTTCAGTTTTGTTTATTGTTTTCTTTTTTCATGGCTGCTACCGAAGCACTTGGTAGCCAAACATGTATTTCCCCCCCTGACCTCTAGGAATTATTACAAGTGAATAATAAATGGGCTGTTTCCTTCATCTGTATTAATACTTTCTCTTGTAGTCAAGTATTCATTTAGGTGGTGTTTTTTTTTCCCAAGGTGCCTTTAAAGATGTTCTGATTTTCTTATATTTGGTATGGATCTTGTTATTCAAATGAATTAAGTCAGCGATAACTTTTGGCAGCCTAAGGAGATCCATTGGGCTGGAGCCTGGAAGCTTGCAGCCACTTCCAGTTCAGCAGGAAGTTCTTAACTGAGACTTGATGCTCTTGAGCACCATCATTTTAGCAAGGCATCGCTATTTGGACATCTAAGCTTTTTTTCTAAGTGTCCCTTGTTCAATTTTATCCCTTGTTCAGTTTGTGGGATGGGTGTTGGAAGATGTTTTGTCTCTGTAGCAGTCTGGATTTCCCACTGTGGGTGAGTGGGGCAGGAAGAGGGAACCCAACACCATTGCAGTCCTTTCTTTAGCCGAAAGGTGGGGTGAATGGTCTACTGAATGATCTACTGTGCTGCTGATTGATTTTTCTAGGCAACTAGGAACTTTCCTTCAAGGAAGGAAGATTTTCTGTTGCCTTGCAGTGGTGAAGCTTCATATTTCTCATAATTTGCGCTAAATGTAATGAGGCAATTAGTTTTAATGAATTGACCAAATTGGTTGGCAACAGATGGGTTAGTGACAAATGGGTTAATTAGAAGTATTTTATAATCAGTTTTTATTTCAATTATTTTGTCTACTTATGTGTGAAAAGGTTATTTTAAACCCATCCTTTCACCTCTTGCAGACAAAAAGAAATCTATGCGCTGTTGGCCAAAGCGGTCCCTTCTACAAATCCAGGGATCTTCCAACTAAAAATAGTATTGGCAGGCCATAATTATGAAAGAAATAAAAAAAGCTAACACTTTCAGAAGTGCAAGAAAATTGTTTTAGGCAGTTGCTATGGAACACTAAATTTCTCTGGAAAATAAAACCACATGCTGTGAGCGTAGCTGGGGACGTATTACCTCTTTCTGCAGCTTTGCCTTCCCGTTGTCCATGCTAGAAATACCTGTTAGATTCTGGCAAGCGAGCTGCTCCCGTCAGTCACACCGGCACGGGAGCTGAAGTCTTGGGGTTTTTCCCCCTCTATCTTTGTCCCTGTGTTTGCTTCGTTTAGTGTCTGCCTTTGTGCCAAGGGGCTGGGGCTGATTATTTCTCTCAGGTATGCGCCAGGTGCCGTGACACGATTACTAACCCCTTGAGTGAGGTGCTGCCAGTCTGAACCATTAAGTAAGAAGTGCTGGGGAGACTAATCAGGATTAGTTTGAAGGAGGCGGAAATCGCGGGGGAGAGGCTGTGTAATTTAGATCTATCAGGTAATTGAACTACAGACATGTATCATGGGTAAAACTGGTCCCAGAGTGGCCTTTTTTGCTTGGTAACACCACAGTAACTTTCCCAAGGTGTGGTAAGCTGCTGTTTTTACCGCAGTCATTAGGGTATGTGTATCGCATCTAAGGTCTGGTGTCTTCCAGTACCCAGATTCCCCCCAGCACCTCCATTTATTTGTAGAAATCTCACCTGTAGGGGTAGTCTCGTTTGACTGCTCCTAGAAATACCCCTTTGTCAGTCCAGACTTTGTAGCTCTTCAGAGAAGACAGAAGAGCACTTTTAGCTCTGAACATTTCCCATAATGCAGATTATTTCCCTTGAAGTGTCAGTAACTTGCAGCATTAGAAGAGAAGTAAAATGGCTGTTAGGTGGCACAAATGGGGCAGAGAGGTTATATGGCTTCCCCAGATGCACTTAGGAAGCCTGGGTCAGATTGGAGTCCAGAGCTGGGCAGAGTTTGGGCTTTGGTACCTTTGTCAGGCTGCGAATGGTTGTACTGACAATCTCCTGCATTCAATTTTAAACATAACCCCTTGACTCCCCCCACGTCCTACCAAAAACCACAAACCAGTGCAAGCACTGAGGAGATGATAATGTGAAATACAGTGTGGGAAGGTGAAAGAATAGTGATAGCAAATTGGAAAGTTGTTTGGATGAGTCAATAAATTTTGTACATTTTTGGGCACTGTGAACGCTGGCAGATCTAATTGCCGTTTAGAAGAGTTTCTTTGGCTTTAAAGAGCATTTATGTAACTTTTTTCACCCATTATTGTAAAAAATGCAAGATATTTTAGCTAGATCACAACTTCACATGAAGAACGCTCTTTCTGAGAGGACGAGGAGGAAAAAAGCTTTGATTTGACACAAGGTGAGATTTTACTTAAATGGAGTCCTTTGCGGTGCCATATTTGCATATTACTTACACTGTTCTCAAAAAAAGCAAGCCTTTCATACTCTCAGCAGTTCCTATTCGAAGTGCTCTCACTTCATTGCTCATTCTATATAAGGCACAGCTATCTGGGAGAACCAACTTAAATGTTAATGAATTCAACTGCTTTATCCGTTCGATGTGTATTCATTTTAGGAGAATTGGGAGGGATGTGGGGGAGAAAAAGGGATGAAAGGGTGGTAAAGGAGGAAAAGGGATGCTTTGTCTAAAACTTAGTTGCTTCTAGAAGTAGACCTTTATCTTCAGGTCTTATTCCAGCGGCAGCCAATGCACATAGTTCCCAGGTTTACTCACTTAAAAAAGATGGCAGGTGTTTGGAAAATAACCTAAAAGCTGATGCCATTGAGGTACCCTCAAACCTTTGAGGTGGGGAAGGTGAAGATGTTTAAATTTACAGGAAACAAAGCCAAATGTTCATGAACTGCAGCACCTGGTAAAGAGTGGTGGTGTGAGGTTGGCCTTGTGTTAGCTCTAATTACCATCTCGTTAGCTGTTGTGGATGTTGTGCCACGTGGGAAAGGTCTTTCAGTGTGGAGATGACTAAGTTAGTAGTTGCAGCTTAAAGTTCCCAATTACTGTAGATGTTGAAAGTGTGTCTTTTCCTTGAACATACCAAATGACCTTCGGTTGCTGTGGGCCACGGAGGACGGTGTGTTGCGGACCATTTAAACAGCCAGGAGCAGATTTAATATATTGCAGTAGAACCTGGGTATGAGAAACGCTCTGTAAATTCCCACTGGTTTATTCTATTTCTGCTCTGTGCTCAGCTTGTTTCAGCTGCACGAGCCCTGTACATAACACCCTCTGTGGTGGGGTGCAGGCATCCCGCTGTAATACCTGGTGTGGAAAGGGGTGCTGTGTTAGAAGCAAGTAGCCTGTGTGTGGCTACTTGTGTGGGCATGAGGACTGGAAATGTTAGCTGGGGCTGTCTTGCCAGTGCAGACAAAATATCTCATTTCATAACAAGGTGATTATATGCTAGTTTTATCAGCTGATCTTGCTCTTACTGAAGTAATGAACCTTTGTCTTTGAATTAAAGGGGATTTGCACTTTAAATAAAGTTCTGTCCTAAATATAGTGTGTATATATGAACGGAGCTTAGAGATCAAAAGTTACACTGCTGGTGTTTTGCTTTTTAAAAGGGTTGCTGCAACGTTGACAGTGGAGTTTAAATTGTGGTATCCATTTGTAGTAAGGTTGAGTGAGCTCCCGTGTCTGTCTTTTAAACCTAAAATATTGACAGTAATGTAATCAAAGTCCTTACTCTTTATAGAAGGTTTCCTGAGCAGTCCCTCAGAAACCTATTAAATCCAAAGAAGAAACGGAATATGGAGTCTCGTAGGGCTGACTTAAAGGACGCAGGAAAATCCAGATCTCCACTGGATCTCTCTCATTCTTGACATGAAACTCGCATGGGCTCTGCATTTCCTCTTTCTTTCCATGTGCTTCGTTTCCAGCATTTATACAGGGGGAGACACTGGAGCTGTTAATGGGGCCTTCTCTCTTCTTTCTCAGTGTTAGCATTTAAAGCCACCCACAAGGACTCTTCCTGCCAAGGCCTCTTGTATTTAAACCTTTAGCATTCCTGATGGAAAGACCCACTTCTAATGAACTGACTTGTCAAACCTATGGATTTGTTTGGAAAAAAATATTCAAAAGGAACATTTTGAAGTTTCTAAGAAAGGTATTACCATATTTCATAGCTGCAGTGTGTACTTACTGGTGGGACATGGGGCCTAAGGCCTTTGATGTGAGGTTCCTCCCAGTTAGCTGACTCCATGACCCTTCATGTGCTACTTTTATTCCAGCCTGGAATACATTCTAGGCTCTGAAGTGTCAGATACGCTTGTCACAGAAAAATGACCCATAGTTTTAAGGATCTGTCAAAATTTTTAGGGAGAACACTCCACTTGCGTGATTATTTTGTAAATAAATAACAAGTGGTTGTAAATAGTGTTCTGTTGTAACATCTATCACAAAAGAGCTTTCTAACTGAAGGCTGTTTTAGAGTTTGATCCTCAAATTAATTGAAGAAAATGCTTTTTAAAAGAAAAGGGAAAAAAGGCACCTGGTGGCATAGTTCCTAATTCATATGGTTTTCTTGCTGCTCATCACCTCTTCAAACACACTGAAAGCAGAGTCCCTTATTCCACAGTCATAAGCAAAAGGTTCTTAAAAGTGTCTTGTGTTAATTTCTCCTTAGGTTTGTGAAGACAGGACTAGATACTGACCTTTCCTGAAAGCTTCAAACTCTCCATTGTGTTCTTCATATCAGAATAAAAAGTTAGCTGACCCATGAATATGCTGGCTCTGCTCCCCCTTCTTCCTGTGTGCTCTGGTGTGTGGCACAGGTGTGTTGAGAGCAGCATGGGTTCCCTCCCAGAAAAGAAATGATGAGTGGGCAGCGAATTACAGGCATTTCAGGAGGGGGAGAGAATTCAAGGAGTGCTCAGTGACCTCCACGCTCACCCCACCATGTGGTTTGGTGTTGGCAGAACCGTCGGTGCTTCCAGTGGGACCTGCCTGGTTACACTGCAGGGATTACACACCCATCCGAGTTTCCTTTATGTGGTGTTTGTTGGACAGCCTTTCCTTGCAGGTGGAATAACTTTTCTGTGTCAGGAGTATTCCACATGTGTTACCAAAGATAACTTTTTTTATTATTATTTATTATTAAATCCCTGGCCCATTACCTTATTTTCCTCCCTCTGTACACATGAAGGGATCCTCATCATGTCCTGTTTGTGCTAGACGTGGTGGAAGCCCTTTGGCCCACAACAGAGGCCCTGCTGTGCTGAGTAGTGGTGCTGCAGGGTGTGAAAACACAGTCCTTGATGGGGAAGAGCTGGCAGCCAGCCTACTCAGGGTGCTATTGAGCGGCAGAGGATGAGGCACAAAGCTGTGCTCAGCTCGGTGAGGTGAGGGAGGGCTCGAGGCCATGCAACAGGACAGCAGCAGAAACAGAAGTAAATCACAAGCTGAGTTGCAGATTAAATTGTTCTCTGTCCTTGTCTTCTGCACAGATAATCAATGTGACCAACTTAAAGGATCAAGTCCAGAAGAAAGAGGCCTGTGATCCATATTTTCTCCAATCATGCAAGCTTTTCCCGTGGTTGGGAAGTGATGCGACTGCTGTGCAGAGAGTAAGGTTTGCTATTAAATACGGGAATTCTGCCTCTCTTGTTTTGAGTCAGTAAACAAATATTTGCTCTGTTGTCTCAGTTTCCATAGCTATCCAGTAGTCACACCAGGAATGCCTGGCTCTGCAGAGTTCTGTTTTGCAGGCAGATCGTTACCTTGAGTTGGTTTGATTTCATTGAAATATAAAGAACACAAAAAAGCTGTTAAGGGTTAGTAACAATATCTTCTATAGGTAGCTGTGCTGTCAAAGCAGATGGTGTTACCCCTGACTCCAAAAGTAAAGTAAGGCTGAGAACATGTTTGTTGCTTCAGTGTTAACCCTGGAAACAAAATAGGAATCTAAGAATTCAACAGCGGCATTTTCCTATGCATTTTTAAAAAAGGCAATAAATAACAATAAACCAAGGAACGTTGTTAGTACTTGGTAAAAGGGAAAATCTGGTGTGGGAAGTCATAAAGCCTGGAGTTGGTACTATACTTTCTCCTGGTTTAGGTCTCTAATATTTCCAGACTGGGACAAAATTGTTTGATCTTACCTTTGTTGTTCTGTTTTCATCATAGTTAATTTCTTATTCCCCTTTCCTACAACTGTAGGGAAAGCCATTACCCTCTTGTGCCCTGGCATTGTGTGGCTGTGTAACTTAGAGTGGGGCAGGGTCTGTCGAGCCATTTTCTCCTCATGGCTGTTTTGGTGCAAAGGATGAAAGCACCCTTCTGACACGAAGAATGAAAATGTTTCCGACATTGGGTTGAAATCAGGGTCATTTAGGTTTTTGGTTGCTTGTAAAGTACTCAGAACATACTGTAATGCTTTGTTCAAGTTAAACCTCTTGCAGAATGCGATTCCCGGGTGTTGAGAGGGGTGAGACCATACTTGTTTGGCCCAGGACAGCTCCCGTGATTATCTGCTAGTTTTGGTGTCTGATCCTGCTCTTATTGAAGTAAGGAAACTTTGTCTTTGAATTAAAGTGTGAAGTAAAGGGTTTCCAAACATAGATACTGCCTGTGGCAGTGCACAAGCAGATGCCTAGGGAAATACTCGAGAGCAGGATAAGCACATAATAACACTCCCTTCATTTATCCAATGATCCAATTCATTTCTGAACCTCTGTAAACTTTTATATCTTAAGGCGATGAGTTCTGCAGTGTAATTACATGTTGCAGTTTCATTTGACATCCCATAGCTCTTGTGTTAAGAGAGCTATTGAACACTTGTTTCCTATCTACCTTTGCCATGATTTCTAGTATCTTAAAGATCTTCATCATACTCTTAGCTGTCTCTTTCCCAGACATGGTACTGCTGTATTTAGTTGTTCATCTGAATGGAAGCCATCTAATTTCTTTGATTGTCTTGGCTGCCTTCTGTACTTGTTCTAGCATCTGACAGCTTTGTTGTGATGGAGAGAAAAGGGAGCATCCTTATTCCTTTGTTAACAATTCCTAGCATGTGATTTGATACTTTTTTAACTGCTAATGAAGACTGAGTTGGTGTGCTTACAGAACTGTCAGTTTTAACTTGAAAAGCTCGTTTCTGAGTGCTAATAGCAGTTGCTGTGTGTAAAAAGTTAGGAGCACCTTTCTCTGTGTGCATTACTGTACATTTATTACTCTGGAGTTCTCTCTGCTCTTCTGTCAGCTGCTCAGGACTGTGAGAACCCTTTGTGAGTCTCTGCAGTCAAGTTATGTTTTTACTGTTGCAGATGCTTTATTAACATAAGCTGACTTTGTCGTCTTGGTATTTGCCCCTTCCGCAGATGATCTATGAATATGTTGAACAGTTTAGCCTTCAGCAGAAATCTGTGTTATCTGTGATCTCAACATGATTGCTGCCTGAGCAGTGGGACCACACTGGAGGCTTTCTGGATTAGATGATAGATTTTTTTGTATCGTTCATTTCTGAGCGTTTAAACAATTCAACTTGCCTACTCCTGTCCCCCGGCAGATGACTTCTATAAGAAGTTTCACTGATAATATGTGATCAGAAGCCATACAGAAATCCAGCAAGACTATATCAGGCTTGCATTTCTTGTCCATATGCTCCATGACTCTTTCCAAGAACTCTAGTAGCTTGTGAGTTGTGATTTTCTTCTAGGAGCATGGTGTTAACTCTTCTTCCATATGTTCTGTTTATGCGGGTGTCCTTACATTTTCCTTATCGCTTCAGGCAATTCTCCTGCACTGGAACTCTGAGATTCTGGTCTGTATTCCTTTAAATTATCCCGAGTGCTTTTTAAAAGGTGCTGCAGTTTGCTACTTTCAGTTTCTCCAGCATTGAGGTTACCTCTGAGCTATTTCATTTATTTCCTGTGGTACTCAGGTGTTTAATTTCTGCCACTACACTTCTCCTTTCTGCCTGCTTCTACAGCTAGGAAAGAAAGAAAAACCTAACTCAGGATTTCTATTTTTTCTTACTGTGAATAGGATCAAGACCGCAAGCCAAGTGGTCCTGGGCTTCTGTAGGAGTGCTGGGAGAGTTTTCTGACCAGTAAAGCCCCACAAGAAATGGGTGCTGCTGGTTGGGAGGAAAAGGGAGAAGCCCCTTGTTGTATGGGCAAGTGACCCGTCCCTGTAGAGAGCATCTTAAAATGGAATTAATTTGTATTGTCTCTGTGGTTCAGCAAGGGGTTTAATGGCCTGAGTGAAATCAGTGTCTTGCCACAGGCAGTGGACTTTCTGCCTGGGTTATTGGGTAGGTCTGAGCTCTGTTATATGGCAATACTTAGATGTTGTTAGGATGCCTTGTTTTAAATGGCTTTTTGTGTAACGTCAGATGAAGAGGTCACCTTCTCAGCTATCTCTGGGGCATGGATAGGTTGCATACAGTTAATCCAGTTGTTTAATAAGTAACTTCCCACTTCTGCTGCATGTGTGGTCAAGGTGCTTAGTGGCACATAAGTGCATGAGCTGTGTGGAATAGCTGGGGACCATGTTGACTTCTTCAGTGTCGTTTGAATGTTTGCAACGGGTTATTATAAGAAATTATGAGATTTCTTAGCTGTCTGTCTCAATACTACTGCAGCAGAGTGAAGTTTTTCTCAAGCAGGAGTTCAGCAGAGGACGGTTAATTGTTTGCTACCTCTGCAGCTACCTGTGCCAGTAAAGAATTGGCTTTGCTGGAAAATAAATGACTGTTTCTTCCAAAGCCACTTCATAATAATTTTGGCCTCATTTTCCTTTACACTGGTAACCGCTGCAGTTTTTTCCCAATTCAAAGAAGTGTCAATGAGCAAAGATTAGGTCTTCCTGTGCATCTGGTTTCATCAAACAATTGCATTTGTTACTGCTTCTCATTTATTCTGCTCACGCTGCAGTTAAACTGTGGTCTGTTTTAAAATCACAGAGATGACACGCGGTAGGGGCAATCGGTTCATACTGTTTGGCGTGTGAGCGCCTGCTGTAGAGACAGACTGGCTGTGTTTCCATTAGAGCTCTCTGTCTCTCCAAAGACATATACTATCTGTACTCTATAAACTCTTCTGTATTGTTTTGTCTATAGTATACTCTAGGGAGTCAAAACACCTGTGTTGATTCTAAAAGGCATTGGATGCTTTCAAACGCCGTTGAATTGGATTATTTTTTCTATGCTTGGTAAAGCTGTAATTTATTTTTTTTTAATCCTGTTTCCTTTTTGCTCTGTTTGCCCTTACCAGAACTTTCTTCTTACATTTGCTGAAATGTAATGTTAATATCTTTATAGGCTCTTGACCTCATTTTAAAACTCCTTTTCAGTTGTAGCAAAGGCCAGAATTATCAGGGAAAAAAGTGCCCACATTAAAAAAATACACTATAGGAAAAAAAAATCCCTGCACCATTAGGCAATTCTTTCTCAGCTGAAGTGTTTTTTAGAACATGTCGGTCTGATTCTTGCATTTTGACAGAGAATGGCTT
Organism: Jacana jacana; assembly: GCA_013400555.1. Classification (NCBI taxonomy): domain Eukaryota; kingdom Metazoa; phylum Chordata; class Aves; order Charadriiformes; family Jacanidae; genus Jacana; species Jacana jacana. Next base: position 204,080 of record VZTM01015130.1, on the reverse strand, counting down.
AGGGTCTGCTTGCCCTGTCTGTATGCAACTGTTTCTATGTCCTTCCCTGTATCTTAGGGTGTTTGTATTTTCTGCAGTTCCTATGACAATGTACAGGTTGCTCAAGGCAGCACTGTAGAGACAAGGGTTGTATATATTCAAGGATGGAGAGCGCAGGGGAGCGTGTGTGTCTGTGTTCACATGCACAGGCTTCTCAGTACATCCTTCTGTGGCCCCGTCACTCGGTTGCAATAGAAACGTGTAGCAACAGGGCTGTGAAATGAGGCAATTAGCCCAGTCTCGTTGTACCTCTCCGGGTTTGAAACTCTAGTTTCGAATGTTGCCAGCTCTTCTCTTCTAGTTTGAGTGCATCAGCTTCTAATGGAAAACATTTTGGTGTGTCAATATCACCACTAACTGCAATACCTTTAAAATGTACTTGTACCTGGAAAAAGGGATCATGTTGGTGCATGTTACTTATCAAACAACACAGAGATGTTTATCTTCCAATTTAAGGAAATTTCGTGTGTTTAGTGCATAAAAAGCTTAAATCTGTTCCATGAGTCTAGGAAAAAACAATCTAAGGACAAACATGTGATATTTTCTTTTGAGCACAGAGCTCTTCACAGCTTAAACTTGACATTATGTGTGAGTGTATTCAGTGAGACATTCGTGCTTATTAGGGATTACATGCTTAGTGGAAGAGCATTCACAGTCAATGTATGAGATTGGATCTTAGCTAATTGTGTTGACAAATGTGCTTTTACTGTTACATGGATTTTTTTAAAGCTGCAGGGTGTGTTTTCTGTTATGTAATTCCTTCTTTCTAGAGTCTGTATTGAATTAATTCCTTCTTTCTAGAGTCTGTATTGAATTAATTCCTTCTTTCTAGAGTCTGTATTGAATTAATTCCTTCTTTCTAGAGTCTGTATTGAATGAATTTGAGACTTAGGCTTGTAGAGAAGCCTCCTGTTAAGTTTGCAATGTTGCCTGACAACACAGCATCAGTCCTGCCTTTCTACACTGGAGATCTGGTAATGTTCTTGCCAGGCTTAAGAATGCTTCTGCACTTAGACTGAGAAAAAGGATCTGGCAGCAACATCTTGCAGGGTTTCCATCTCTGTTACTTTCAGGCACCTCGATGAGGTGTACCAATTGCATGACTGACAGAATCACAGCATCATCGTGGTTGGAAAGGGCCTCTGAGATCACCAAGTCCAACCATACACACACACAAACTCCCCTACAGTCTGGGTCACTAGAGCATGCCCTGAAGTGCTGCATCTACACGTTTCTTAAATACCTCTAGGGCTGGGGCTTTGAACGGGAGCATTCAAGTGCTGGGAAGGAGCAGGAGTGCAGTTGTGTGGTGCTGGTAGTGAAGAGAGTGAGGAGGGAGCCCTGTAGAAAATAAGTGTGCAGTTGTGCAAGCAAAGGCTGTGAAGCCTGGGATTGTACGAAGGGGCACAATAGAACCTATTCCAGCCTGATGTCCCGTAACTTGAAAGCTTGATTTACCCTGATTTTGATACTAATTCACTTTCTCAGCAACTCACTGCTTTCCGCTCTCACAAAAAAAGTGAAAAATGTTCTCCTCTGTAGACTATTGGTAGAGCACTGCCCCATGTATTTAAATGCATATTTAGATCTTGAGCTTTCAGCGTGCAGTGGAAGCATTTGCTGGACTCGTTTAATTTGTTTGTGGCAGTAGGAGACTCGCCCTAGAGGGGAAGGATCTGTTAGTGCCACGTGCCAGGAACTTAGGGGAGATGGGGGAAATCTTACCCTGGACCCACTGCAGATGCAGAAGGTGGTGCTTTGGCAGAGTTACCAGCCCAACTCTGTAGCACTTACAGCGTTAGTTCTGATTTCAACACGCTCACAAAATTTATGGGACAAACTAAAGGCAGTTCCCCTGCTTGAAGGCCTCATCTTTTCTGCCTTGCGAAGGGTTCCTGTAAAGAATGGCTTTCCATTTAACCGCTCACGGTGGTTCAATCGGTGGTAGTTAAAGATCAGTTTTCTTTCTTGAAGAAAAAAAAAGAAAGCTTTTGTTAAGCTTATGGGAAGCCACAGCTTCTGATGGATGGGTGAAGTGATGAGAAATGATGGTTTTCTACGTTTGACACATGGAAAGTAAAAATAGTTAATGAAAAACTGGAACTTGTTTTTAAAACCTTCTTTTTAAAACTTTGTCCAGTTGAAGTTCTGTTGTTCTTCATTTCAAAGTTCTGTGCCTTTCCTCACACTTTTAGAGTGCACAAAGGAAGGAGAGAGGTTTTTATACCCTTCTGGAAAAAACAGAATTAGAACTGAATTTTCAATTACTTTCGTTTAATGGTTTTCTGCCGTTCAAAAATATCACAAACTTTTTCCTTGGAAAAAATATGGCTTTTTGATTAAAACCAATTCCTCAGTGGGAACATCTGTGTTGAAAAATATACCAGCTTTATTAAGAATCCTGATGATACTGGGCTGTTAACTTCACACCTAATATATATAATACGAGGGTATCTTCCCTTACAAGGCACATAAACCTGCCGCTTAATCGTTTCCAGAGGCTGCACTGGCTTTGACACTTCCAGGGATCACATCAGCAAGGACGTCCTGTTTCTCAGTAAGTCCGAACATTTAAGAATGGGACACTGATTCATTTCATCACTTTTAGTGCTTTAGAAGGATTCCTGAAATCTGTCTCATTTCAATAATTAGGTTTTTTTTTTTTAATCATGGCACTGAGAGCACTGTTGGTATCTCCTGTTTTGGGAAGGATTCTATGGCAGGTGACTTGGGTTATTAGAGCAGGTGAAGGATAAGAACATCAGGAAACTTGTCAGTGAGTGGCTCATTCTGGAATATAATAGTTCCCTTGGGATTTAAACTCTGTGTCGGACAAAGTTTGGATCGAGGCCTTTAGAATGCATTCCAAAGTATTTACCATTTGACTGTGCTGTGAAATCGATGGATGGTCACAAACTTCAGCAGAGATTAGAGATCACACTGCCCCTCCGGAGGGTTTCCTCAAACCCACAGATCAGCTGGCCTCTGTGTGGCATAAAATCCGCCTGTTGTGTACAGGGAGGATTATTTCTCTTTAATAGTTAAATAAGTGCTTTTTGCTAGCACTAAATGTGATTGAAACTAATGAAAAGATGTTTAGTTTTGGGGGGTAGCAATAGAAGTAAGTGTAGATCTGATTTTAAATAGCCATTGTTTATGAGTAATGGAGGAAATTTTTAATGTGTGTGGGGATTTTTCAGGTGTAAGATAAATGTAAGGTAAATCTTTGTGTGATGGAAATAATGTTTCTCTCAAATATTATTGTTCACATGCTGCTTGAAAACTTTAGTTGGCAGTAGATTTAGATGGCAGTGGGTTCTGGATTGTTATAGCAAAGAATATAATCAAGGCCAGTCTGCTCTCTGCAATTTCAGGATGTGGCTTTATCGTGTGCGATGTCAAATACTGATTTAATGTTATGAAATGAAAGGCAAGCTCATCTTATTTAGCCAGTGATTGTATGGTAATTGGATAAGCAAATACATGAGTGACTGTCAGTAAATGCAGAAATGAACTGTAGATAAACATCTAACCTTCCAGACAGGACTTTGGCCCTGCAAGACTGACTACAGACAGACAGAATGGTCTTTTTGAGGAGATGGGACTCTTCCCTCTCAGGTGCATATTGAATACACCAGAGGAATAGTTGTTCTTTAATGTGGGAAATGGTAGACCCTCAAGGGGAGAGATGACCCATCACATTACATCCTTCTTCACGACTGAAGCTGGGTGAATGGTGGTGTTGTGAGGAGAAAACCAAACCTGGCCTAAGTTTTTGTGTGCACGGGCTGTTTTGTATAGTATTTTGTATTTATAGATACACGTATGTATAATTTGTTATAGTTGCATATAGTTGTATCTATGAAAACATACATGAGTTACTGTGTAGGTGTGAGTTGTGGATTTTCTGGGGGAGGATTCAATTGAAAATCTGAATGTGATTGCTGGGCCTGAGGCCCAGGGCATAAACAATAGCACATAGCTTCATGCTAGCCTGCTCTGATTAAAGCTGTACTTTCCAAGGGAGACTTGTTTAGCCTGTCGAGCCAAAATGGGATGGGCTTTTCTCCTCTGCTATATTAAAGGTCTTATGGAAAAGATTAAGTTTGAAATCTAAAGAGCAACTCGTCTTTTAGTAATAAAGCATGGAGTCGGTAAAACATACCTATTTATTGTAAACTCTATACATTGGACTATTTTTAGGATAAAAAGGATTGATAGTAAAATCTTGGTGTCAGTAGTCCTTACAAAACCCGAGAGAATGATTATTCTATCGTTTTCACCAGCAATTCCTGCAGAGATTGCAGCTCAGTGTCTCCTACAGTGATGTGCTATGAGCTTGTTGGGGGGTTTTACCCCTATCTCCTCTTATGAGAAGTCCTGTGAGGACATTTAGGTGTTCTACATCCTCTTTTGGACCTTCAGTGTTTTGACAGATCTTAGGAAATAATTTTACGACAATGTAGAGTTATAGAATGATTAACAAATGCAGTAGGAAGAAAATCATTCTCCACACAAATCCTGAGCGTTTGCAAATCAGATGGACGCTTAGAAGTGCAAGAAAGGGAAGGATGCAGGGCTGTGTAAGGTTCTTCCTTGCTGCTTCAGCCTTCACCTGAAAATAAGGGAGCCTTGAGAAGGAGTTGGCCTCTATGTTAAAGGACTCTGGGTTGTAACTGGGGAGCAGTCAGCAGTGGCACTGAAGAAGACACAAGAAAAGCAATAAAATCTTGTGTATACGGAAGCAGCTTTCAGCAGACAATATTGCTCGGTGGTGAAGGCCAGAGTGAGACTGAGCCTAGACACCGTGCACACACAGAAGGTCAGATGAAGACACGAGAATCACTAGAAGAGGCAAAGCTTGGGGATGGGAAAAGTAGTAGTACAGTGGCATTTCTCAAAAGGATTTTAATCTGCTTGTACAACTTGAGAGACTCGGTCACTAAATGTTTCTTTTGTGTGGTGTATCTGCAGTAGCTAATTGAAGATAGGTGGCCTTAGCAGAGGCAGCTTTTAGTTGCCTATTGAAAGCCAGCAGCAGTGAAGAACATTTTCAGATAAGGGAGGCAATTAATTTGACATCTCTGGTTGTGACCTTATTTTCTTCTGTAGCGTGCAGTGTTCAAAGAAAAGGCAAGATTGGCTTGAGGAGGGCTGTGTGTAGGCTTCTCAAGTTTGCAGCCAAGCTTCACTTCTTAAATTCATCGGTGAGGTGGCTAATTCCATACAGTGCAGCTGCCTCTGAGCAGCAACTTTAACCTGATTTTCTAAAAAAACCCACAACCAGTAACTCCCCAAGCAGGTCTCTCATGGCTAGTGCCATGTTTGCTTGAGGAATCTGGTGATCAAAGGCTAGAGGAAATACTGAGTGGATGGATGCTGAGCTGTGCAGTCTTCTGAACTCTTCAGACAAAACGTTTTCTGTACAACATAAAGCATTAGCAAGAATTCTGCAGAATTCCCTGTATGAAGGTCTTCTGAGGTTTACAGTTCCCATCCAATACGCCATTTAGGCAAAAAGAATACCTTACCCTCTAAACTTTCTAATGTGATCCTTCACTGAGGGTGACAGAGTGAAGGATCACTTTGTTGTGACACAAGAGGTAACTGATTCCACAATGTGCAGAAATCAAACAGGTCAGAAGTATCTTTGAAACCTAAGCTTTAAAATTTGATCTTTAAGAGAATATTTGGTTTGAAACAACTGAGCTAGCTTAGACTCTTGGAGGCTGGGAGTGGGCATGGTTTTAGGGTAGTGTTTAAAATAGAGGGACATCTACTGGTTTTAGGACAGGTTTGCACAGCACACTGAGCCAGTGCCTGGTCCCAGTGCATTCAGTGAAAATAATTCTTAATTCAAAAAGCCACATGGTTTATAGTTCTTGGTTTTGTTTTCCTCTCAGTAATGCAGAACTTAAGGGCTACTTCTGTAAGAATCTCAGCTTCAACTGGTTTTGTTTTAAATATAAGTTCATAATACTATTAATGATGGCTATAGCTGAGGTGCACTCTAGACCCTAGAGCACAAGAAAAAAATGTGTGCTTCCTTGTTCGCTGTTCTTTGGACTTTTTTTCTTTTCATGCCCAAAGGACAGATGGGCTTCAGCTGGAACTCAGTGGGTCGATTTTCTTGCAGCCCCCATGGCTCAGCTTTGGACTGAGGAGCCTCCTGCTGGACTCCCTGGTAAGCTGAGCAGCGCTGTGGGTGCTGCTTAGAAGAGCTGATGTTACTGATTTACTGCCCCTTGCTATTTCACTGCACAATCCTTTCTGTGTTTTACATTTTTTAAAATATTGGATTAATGCTTTAAGGTAGATTGTAAACCTGGGGGTACCTCGTGTGTCATTGGGAGGTTGTTGAATGGTTTGTGATGACTGGGAGGTAATTGTCCCCCTGTACTCAGCACTGGTGAGGCCACACCTTGAATATTGTGTCCAGTTCTGGGCACCTCAACACAAGAGAGATATCGAGGTGCTGGAGCGAGTACAGAGGCAGGCAATGAAACTGGTGGAAGGCCTCAAGGATAAATCTTATGAGGAATGATTGAGGGAGCTGGGACTGTTTAGTTTGAGGAAGAGGAGGCTGGGGGGAGACCTCATCACTCTCTACAACTGCTTGAAAGAGGGCATTGTAGAGAGGTTGGTGCTGGTCTCTTCTCAAGGGCAATTAGTGATAGAATGAGAGGGAATGGCTTCAAGCTGCAGCAGGGTAGGTTTTGGCTTGACATTAGAAAAGAATTCTTCCCAGAAGGAGTGGTCAGACACTGGAATACGCTGCCCAGGGAGGTGGTGGAGTCCCCATCCCTGTTTAAGAGTAGATTGGATGTGGTGTTGAGGGATCTGGTGTAGGGAAGAACTTTGTAGAGTAGGACTTGATGATCCCAAGGGTCTCTTCCAACTTGAATGATTCTATGACTGTGGGTTTATTTGTAGGTAGCTGATTATGTCAAGATAGTGTAGGAGCATTTTGAGAATGCTATACTTTAAAATTAGTATGTTAAACACATACAGGTTTATTTGTCGGAAGCAGAAATGTTAAATACGCTCTGTCAATATTGGTTACTATTACAAGGGTTGTGTGTGTTAAGTGAAGCAGAGGGCTTTCTAGTGGTCAAAGCTAGTGAAGAAAGCTGACAACTGAAGATGGACAAACCGCACAGGTGATTTTTTTTCTTGCTAAATAGTTGCCCATGACCTGCATAAGTCTTCCTGGACAGATTCTACTAAAAAAAAAAAACGAAACAAAAAAAAAATACTTGGGGTGTTTCCTGCATTCCCTTCTCTCTCTCTCTCTCCCTGTCTCCTATTTCTCCAAACACTATGGCACATAACTTGTGGGATTTTTCCTTCCTTCCTAATACTAAAGTGCAGTGAAACTGATGCAACAAGCCTCGTTACAGCATGTGCTTCTGAAGGTGGGCTGGTTCTGTGTTAGCCGTGGTGACCAATCTGGTCCTGAGCCTTAAACTGCTGGGTGGAGGTCGCTGTGACAGGGTGGTGGTGTTTCTCTGTGGGAAGTGACAGGCATGAACCGAACCTGCCTCTTGGAAGCCCTAGGCTTAGGGAGTTGTCTTTGGCACCTGAAATCAGAAGACCAGCTTTGCAGCATAGAGAAAGCTTTCAGTGTCCATGGCCGCTGAAGCCATGCACTTGCTTGCAGACAGTGGGACAGAGTTTGCACTGTTGTGCTGCACCAACTCCTTATCAGAATATCTACTTAGAACAACTGAACTGAGAGCTATGGCAGCAGTAATTGAATGTTCACATCTCCTTTGCTGTATCTCCTGACTGCCTTGCCTTCATGTTGTTCTTATGGATTGCTGCTCTGATGAATGCGTTGGCTAATTCTGCTGCTTTAAACATTGCCAGGAGTAGGTCAGCTAAGAGAATCTTGAGGTCGCAGGTGGCCCTGAAAGACCTTCTGTGAGAAGAGACATGACATGTCCTGTGTGACAAGTTTCACTGCTGCCTGAGAAATGAGCTCCATGGGCAAACGTGTGGGTTGGTGGAATGAGATTTGATGTAGTGGGATGGCTTAGTTTGTGTTGGGTGTGCTGATCTATGGGCAGGAGGAAGGACCTCGCAGCAGGAATTCGTTAAGTGTGTCTAAGACACTGTGTGTGACTGTGGTACTTGGCTGGCTGGCTTTTGGGGTAGATTAGTTTTCAAGAAACAAGAGGCCAAGAAATACAAAAATCAATCTTGGTAGAAGTTGCTGCTTTTTGGTAAAATGAGTAGCTATAGCATCAGCAGCTCTGCCTAGTCCAAATAACCATTTTCCCCATCATTATAAGGAAGGCGGGTTGTGACTTTTTCTTAAGCAAATTCTGTGCAAATCCCACTGCTGGCCTGTTGCCTGAAGAAAGCAAGCCAGGCTGCTTTCCCCTGACCCCATGGGAACCAGGGACAAAGGACATGGAACTTCATTTCTTATTTAGCTTCGGCAAAATCATCTTCTGAAGCTCTTAAAACTTCAAGTGAACTTGTGGATGCTAGGGTTGGAAATAGGCTTGAGCTGATAGTTGTGATGAACATTATTGCCTGCAGAAAAAGTACTTTTTGCCTCAAATGCTGTGGTGTGGTTGTAACTCATTTGATCTCTCAGCCCTTGTCTTCATAATTTTTGCCTGTTCACCAGCATTTCATTCACTTGGTCTTTATAGGCAATTTTGATTGACAGTTTATAAGCCAGTGTAGTTTAAAAAAATCAATAAAAATGCTTTTTACACAAATAATATTCTCTAAAACAGCCACATTTCTTCAGGGTAATTCCTCAGATTCTTAATGAGCCACGCAGATCCTGTGTTAGATCATGGCTTCTTGTAAAGGTTTTATAACTACACTCAGATGCTTTGTTTGGTGTGTAATCAGCTTTAATCATGAGTATGTAACCATTCACAGGTGAGAAGAAATCCTATGGAAGAAACTAGAAGGGACTATAGGAAATTAATTAGGATATATAAACATTTTTCTAAATACCTATAAACGCATAAAGATCTGAATTGCTTTATAAGCTCTCCTGAGACATGGCTGAGAGAGCAGAATATTATTCGTTATTTAACCTGAAGGCTTTTCTCATAATAATCTCAGTTTCCTTGCTGCCATGGAGCTGTGCACAGACCAGGATTTGTGCCTCGGTGGCCCGTGATGTGCCCTGGATCTCTGCGGAGCACGGGGTGCCATACATAAAAATCTTCAAGNTTTTTTTTCTTGCTAAATAGTTGCCCATGACCTGCATAAGTCTTCCTGGACAGATTCTACTAAAAAAAAAAAAACGAAACAAAAAAAAAATACTTGGGGTGTTTCCTGCATTCCCTTCTCTCTCTCTCTCTCCCTGTCTCCTATTTCTCCAAACACTATGGCACATAACTTGTGGGATTTTTCCTTCCTTCCTAATACTAAAGTGCAGTGAAACTGATGGAACAAGCCTCGTTACAGCATGTNAAAAAAAAAAAAACGAAACAAAAAAAAAATACTTGGGGTGTTTCCTGCATTCCCTTCTCTCTCTCTCTCTCCCTGTCTCCTATTTCTCCAAACACTATGGCACATAACTTGTGGGATTTTTCCTTCCTTCCTAATACTAAAGTGCAGTGAAACTGATGGAACAAGCCTCGTTACAGCATGTGCTTCTGAAGGTGGGCTGGTTCTGTGTTAGCCGTGGTGACCAATCTGGTCCTGAGCCTTAAACTGCTGGGTGGAGGTCGCTGTGACAGGGTGGTGGTGTTTCTCTGTGGGAAGTGACAGGCATGAACCGAACCTGCCTCTTGGAAGCCCTAGGCTTAGGGAGTTGTCTTTGGCACCTGAAATCAGAAGACCAGCTTTGCAGAATAGAGAAAGCTTTCAGTGTCCATGGCCGCTGAAGCCATGCACTTGCTTGCAGACAGTGGGACAGAGTTTGCACTGTTGTGCTGCACCAACTCCTTATCAGAATATCTACTTAGAACAACTGAACTGAGAGCTATGGCAGCAGTAATTGAATGTTCACATCTCCTTTGCTGTATCTCCTGACTGCCTTGCCTTCATGTTGTTCTTATGGATTGCTGCTCTGATGAATGCGTTGGCTAATTCTGCTGCTTTAAACATTGCCAGGAGTAGGTCAGCTAAGGGAATCTTGAGGTCGCAGGTGGCCCTGAAAGACCTTCTGTGAGAAGAGACATGACATGACATATGGTTGGACTTGATGATCCCAGGGGTCTCTTCCAACCTAAATGATTCTATGATTCTATGTCCTGTGTGACAAGTGTCACTGCTGCCTGAGAAATGAGCTCCATGGGCAAACGTGTGGGTTGGTGGAATGAGATTTGATGTAGTGGGATGGCTTAGTTTGTGTTGGGTGTGCTGATCTATGGGCAGGAGGAAGGACCTCGCAGCAGGAATTCGTTAAGTGTGTCTAAGACACTGTGTGTGACTGTGGTACTTGGCTGGCTGGCTTTTGGGGTAGATTAGTTTTCAAGAAACAAGAGGCCAAGAAATACAAAAATCAATCTTGGTAGAAGTTGCTGCTTTTTGGTAAAATGAGTAGCTATAGCATCAGCAGCTCTGCCTAGTCCAAATAACCATTTTCCCCATCATTATAAGGAAGGCGGGTTGTGACTTTTTCTTAAGCAAATTCTGTGCAAATCCCACTGCTGGCCTGTTGCCTGAAGAAAGCAAGCCAGGCTGCTTTCCCCTGACCCCATGGGAACCAGGGACAAAGGACATGGAACTTCATTTCTTATTTAGCTTCGGCAAAATCATCTTCTGAAGCTCTTAAAACTTCAAGTGAACTTGTGGATGCTAGGGTTGGAAATAGGCTTGAGCTGATAGTTGTGATGAACATTATTGCCTGCAGAAAAAGTACTTTTTGCCTCAAATGCTGTGGTGTGGTTGTAACTCATTTGATCTCTCAGCCCTTGTCTTCATAATTTTTGCCTGTTCACCAGCATTTCATTCACTTGGTCTTTATAGGCAATTTTGATTGACAGTTTATAAGCCAGTGTAGTTTAAAAAAATCAATAAAAATGCTTTTTACACAAATAATATTCTCTAAAACAGCCACATTTCTTCAGGGTAATTCCTCAGATTCTTAATGAGCCACGCAGATCCTGTGTTAGATCATGGCTTCTTGTAAAGGTTTTATAACTACACTCAGATGCTTTGTTTGGTGTGTAATCAGCTTTAATCATGAGTATGTAACCATTCACAGGTGAGAAGAAATCCTATGGAAGAAACTAGAAGGGACTATAGGAAATTAATTAGGATATATAAACATTTTTCTAAATACCTATAAACGCATAAAGATCTGAATTGCTTTATAAGCTCTCCTGAGACATGGCTGAGAGAGCAGAATATTATTCGTTATTTAACCTGAAGGCTTTTCTCATAATAATCTCAGTTTCCTTGCTGCCATGGAGCTGTGCACAGACCAGGATTTGTGCCTCGGTGGCCCGTGATGTGCCCTGGATCTCTGCGGAGCACGGGGTGCCATACATAAAAATCTTCAAGTGCTTGTAGCTTTGTCAAATTTAAGCAACTCAGGCCTAAGGAAAATTTTGTGTGTGCCTACTGTGATTATCTGGTTTTTTTTGGGTTTTTTTTGTTTTGTTTTAAGATAGGCTTGGAGAGTAGGAAGAAAGGAAAAATTTCACCTAAAGCGGTTGGAATTTCTGGGAATGATAAAAGGCGTTTGAGTACTATGTGTAAAATTTGCTGTGAAAATACAATTCTGCATATGGGTCTTAATGTAAATTGTATGAGCAAGACAAAGTAATTCTGAACGCATTAATGTATGCTTTGTGCTGATGGGATTAATGCAAATATTATAGTAGAGAGACGTTGTTCTCTCCCTCCATTAAAACTTCTTGATGATGTTTTATTTTGAGGTACTATATTACGTTTATGAGAACCATAAAAGAGCAACTTTGCTGACCGCAAAGTTAAGATTTTCTTGCAGTTTTGAAAATCCACCCAAATGTGACTAAAATGTAAGCCTCTGGAACCCCCAGTTTCATGACTATTGCTTAGGAGGTGATGATAAATGCTCGGGAGCTGCTGTCAGCGTGATCCCTTCCACCTGCAGCTCTGGAGCCCTCAGCGGAGTGGGAAAGAGCTGAACATCCTTCGTAGCCACAGACTTTTCCAGCAGCCGGTGTTTCTCTCAGAGCATGGGCAATAAAAGGTGCTCTTGCAAACTGATCAGGTAATTAAGGCAATTAAAGGCTGTTAGGGAGAGCTGGATTCCACAGAATTCCTGACTGACACCAGACAAGGCCTAACCCAATGATAAGGCCTAACCCAATGATAAGACCTTGCGGTGGCTGCGGTTCCGGGTCTGGGCAGCTGGATGTTCCTTGTGGAAGTGCCCGGTGGTGGCTTACAGCCTCCTGAGGGCAATGGGAACCTGAACATAAATCAAAACTCCATCTGCTGACAGAATCGTGCCCCTCATTAGGACATGGGGCCTGCCCAGACAGGAGTCGATTACATCTGCTTCGGTTTTTGCCTGTGTGTGAGAGAGTATTGCTCTCACTCAGAGCAACGATATAAATGTGAGGTCTGTAGGTCTAAGGATTTTTCCATCCACTGTAAGATGGAAAGTGCACTCTGTGTGTGACCATGCAGGACTATGGAAGAGTACTGATGTTGTCTGTGCAGTGGTTTGAAGTAATTGTTTAAATGCCCAGTTCTGTGTTTCATTTTCTGACGACTGCAGGGCAGGGGCGAGCCGTGCCTGTGGGGCAGTGGGGTGTGAGCTGACATGGGGCTGTGCTTGCTCAGTGAAGAGAAGCCCCTGCTAGATTGCTTCTTGGCAAAAAGGAGGTTAAAGCCTGACCTGGTGGCAGCTTTGTAGCTGCCCTCCAAGTAGTAATTGGAGATGGCACCTTTTCAGTAGGGATACAAGGGGCAGCAGCCACCAATCAAGTCTTGGGAGACTTGGAATTTGCATTAGGAAGAATTCTTTGCTCAGTGCCACACTGGGCAGGTCACCCTGAAAAGACTCTTGAACTCAAATATCTTTTTTTAAAGGCTATTCTTTCCTGCCCAGGGATGGGAGCTGGGTAGGGGGTGCTGACAAGTAATCTCTTTCAGCAGCAGCTCTTTAGTTGCCCAGTTCTCAGGGTTCTTTTACTCTCTAGACAAGGGCTAAGAAGGAAAATGAGGTAAGAGTTTACAGAAATAGATATGATAATCAGGGCAGGAGCGGAGTAGTAGAGTTTATCATAACTTATTAATGCAATAGGCTTAACTTCTGTTAGCATTAGGGTTTAATAATGGCCCATTAGCTCTCTTTTGCATTCCTTCTGTTTTCCAGGAATGGGAACACGATGTGTCCTCTCTCTGGATGTTTCTTCAATAAAAGGGCATTCCTGTTTCCAAGGCAGAAATGTCACAAAGAGGTAGGTACAAGAGAAGATTATTCCTTACCATTTCATTTGCTGACAAGTGTAGAACAGAACACAATTCTGTTCACAGCTACCAAGGACAGGAAACTGAATTGCCTGTAGGCATTCACTTCATTGTGAATTTATGGTGTGACTATAATATTTGCATTAATCCCATCAGCACAAAGCATACATTAATGCGTTCAGAATTACTTTGTCTTGCTCATACAATTTACATTAAGACCCATATGCAGAATTGTATTTTCATGGCAAATTTTACACATAATATTCAAATTTTTTCTCCCTTTCTCCCATCAATATGTTGCATATTTTTAAGCCTTGCTGGGCTCAGTGCCAGGAAGGAACTACAAGGATCTATGGCAACTGCCACATTTGCACTTTTCATTTACAAATCGGTAACTAAATTCTCATTAAATATTCTTAACCAGCCTGTTCAGCATATGTTTGCCTGGGTATTAGTACTTATAAGTTGAAACAAATTAGATCAGTAGCTAAATTTGCTTCCTAATAGCCAAAGATATTGGAGAAAGAATAGATTTTGGAATGTCAAAGTGGCAATGCTGCCTTTCTCCTTCATTCTTTTAAAAACAGGACATTCAGCTCTGTCCAGGCAAATGTAAAAGGTGGGGATTTACACTCCCTCCTCACATTTTACTGCTGTGGTGAGACTGGTGTGGGAAGAGCTTGGAAATGAAGCCAGTAAACGTTCACTAACTAGTGTGGCTTACAAATTAGGTTTTGTTTTCAGACACATTTTCTTCTGTTTCATTCTCTGTTTCTCCCTTTCAAACATAAAAAAAAATAATGTATTTAATGGATTTATGCTCGGGCTCTCGCTTGTGGAGAAGCGTTTTCATCTTTGACTTCTAACAGCACTGACACTAATTGCAGAAAGAACCACTTAACAAAAGAAAGTGTGAAATCCTGGATGTTAGATTGTGTGGACCCTTAAAGAGGTTATTGTCTCTGCTTAAATACCTGTTCCATGCACTTGCAAAGATTGTTAGTGACCAGCTTTTAATTAGTTTCATTGTGTTATCAAAACCGTAGCGCGCATCGTATCGTTGCATTTTCGGGTTTGTGGGAATTCAGTATAGGGAATTCAGTAGCATAGGGAATTCAGTAGCAGTTATTCATCCATAACCTATAGGCCATCCCTCTGTCTGGGCAGTGCTGTTCCCCAGGCTTGTGGGGCAGCTGTGGCATGTCCTGTCCCATCCTGCTCCCACCTCTCCGAGCGCACTCCTGGATTCTGCTCTTGCCTTCCCACCGCCTGTGATGCCCAACTGGTGTCATCTGTCTCTTCATTTCCACAGCTCTATAACATGTGTAATGTTTGTCCATTGTAACAATGTTCTGCAGGGGTCTAATTTCTGCTCCTTAAGGCCTTTCATAGGTATTTCTGGAAACGGACGTAATTAGCAAGTAATAGCTTGTGCTTTCTGAGCAGTTTATAGGTTTTAGTTATATCTTTGTCCAACTAAGGAAGGTTAAACTGTGATGTAGTGTCTTCAAGTTTCTGGAGCTAAATTCTTCAGGAAAAACACGTTGGTTTTTGCCACATCACCCAGAACTCTGACAGGTCTTGAATTTTTTGCAATAATCTTGCCCCATCCCTGATCTTGCTTTTGATTTTTCTAAGGTAAGACGGCATTTCTCCCCGGAGGAACCCGAACACAGAACTTCTGCAATGCAAAGCCAGGAGAATCGGTTGGGAGGCATGTGTTGGTAACAGATCCAACTGCAGCAAAATAGCTCTTTGTGTTAACGAGACGACAGTGTCAGTCGGGAAGCGTAACTGAGATGGAACATCCTCTGACACCTAAAATGAATGCAACTGCTGAGATCCATCCTTTCAAGAAAAAACCCAAACAGGCGTGTTTGTTAAATGTGGGTCCGTAAGACACTGGGCCACAAGTGCATGTGGACCAGCAGGGGGATTTGGCCCCTAGTAAGAGACTTCTCAAAGCCACTGGAATGTAGAAAAATGATTTTGATGCTTTTTTTGGTTTTTGTTTTGTTTCCAGAGTATAAACTGAACTACAGGGAAGAGCGAATGCTTTCTGTTTGGCTTATCTTTGGAAGCAGGTTTTTCTGTCTGCTGCTCTGACCCAGGCTTGCCTGGCGCGTTCAGCCTGTGACCCGCGTACTGGGTGTGCATAAAACTGTATCAGCAGCTGAGCAGGTGGTGAGGAACAGAGCAGCACAAAGGAAAATGTTGAAAGCGTGTTTGAAAACACTGTAACTGCAGGAGTGGCTTGGGGTTTTTTTTTTGTTTGTTTGGTGTTGGTTTTTTTTTATTATTATTTTTATTATGAGAATATTGGTATTGAGAGGAAAAGAGAAAAGGAGAAAACAAAGATCCAGAGCAGCAGTACAGCCGTTAACTGCCCTTCTCTGCACTGAAATAGATTACTTGGACTTTTTTCAGGTGAAATGTTGATTTCAAGATGTATTTTCCTTCTGCAGGAATAGGGTTATAATCAGTTACTTATTGCTATGTAAAATGAAGTAGGTGAAAATTTAAGACTTCTTTTTAAAATGGAGAAGCTTGGTTATTTAATGACTTAATTTCAAAAAATATTACATATCCTTTACAATTCTGTGAGACCAAAGGAAATTTGGTAAAGTACTATTTGATTGTTTTGAGAATCTATTGAATACCTTGGGAGAGCATCTCTTCAAACTCTATCTGCAGTACTTCAGTGAGACGAAGCTGTTTTTCACACAAAGTCTAACAGAACAGAAGTGGCTTTTATTCTGATGACAGTTTGCATATTTATTTTGCTGCAATATTCAATACCAGTTAAAGCTTGTAAGTATGTGTGTGATGCAGTGCAAAAAAAAGTTCAAGGCCAGGATGCTTGGGAAGAAATAACTGCTTTTTAAAGAATCATAACATTTTTTTACAAGTGTGTCTAAATGTCAGCTGTTGACTAGCTCCACTGCAAGCTGGGTGATATTTGTCTGAAAATCAGAATAACACGATACAGCAGTTGCCCTAGACCATTTCCATTACTGCTGGAATGCATAAATACTCTAGCATCATCTTCGATGCATAAATATTCTGTGGTCTTTATCTCTTCATCTAAACTTCTTACTTTGCTGATTTATAGGTATTTATTACACAGCTGCCAACAGCTCACAAAACTGGCAATACTGTGTTTTAGCTAGTGGGTCAGGGTTATCAAACCGGTTTGAGATAAACCGCCCAGCTCTGTATTCCTGATCTAACCTGCTTTTGTGTGTGATGCTGGGCTGAAAATCCTGAGGAGTGGACTTTTTTGTGTCTTCAGACTTTCCCCATCTCTGGCCAGGTAAATAGATATTTAAGAAAACATTGGGTCTTGCAGTTCATGAAGGTTTGGGACAGTGTTCTGTGAGCACACTTGTGTACCTTACTGTTCTCCCAGTCAAGATTTCACTTTCATTGCAAGTAGACTTGTTTTTCATGGGTCTTTACAACTAATTTTATCATAGTGAAAAATCTTCCATTGTGATGTAAGAGGGGAGCAGGAGCAGCAAATCTGAACTGTTTCCTGGGTTTTCAAAAGCAGCCGAAACAGAGATTGCCAATCATCTCCCATCACCATCTGTGGTTAGAGAAGAAATTCTAGTCCAGGCACTGGATGAAAACCTGGGTCACCTCACCTGTTAGTGCAACATCTTTTTGCTAGGGAAATACAAAATAAAGCATGATAAGCGGGTTGCACTAGTTCTGTTCACTTGAACTCCTGTATAAAAGCCTACATGGTTTAAGGTGTGTGGGGGGAAAGAACAAAGGCAAGTGATCAGTGGTTAATCTGAACCTTCCTTGTTGCCGTAGGTTGGATAACTGCCTGTGGCCCTGTACTGCCATTCCAGCTGAGCTCCATGCAGGGAAGTACCAGCTGCAGCTGCATCTGAAGCAACACCTGAGAAGAGCGGAGAGTTTGTGAGCTGCTCTTGTAAGTATTGTACCTGCTGCTGCTGCAGTGTGGCTGTGGAATGATCCCAAATGGAATGTACTCAGGGTTTCTGGTGATAAAATAGTTTGGGGTTTGTTTTGTTTGCTTGTTTGTTTTCCTGTGGGCTGGCACAGTTGCTGGGAGGAAGACTGGGGAGCACAACTCCTATTTACTTAAGCCTTGGCAATACCCTCGCTACCATTAAGGAAGACCGCTTCATCTGCAGTGTATTTTTCAGTGTCCCTATTACACTGCACTGTTGCAGTGTCAACATAATATAATACCAAATTGCAAATGGAAAGCTTTCAGAAAAACCCCACAAGTTACAGGTATAGATACATTTATAAACACACCGGTAAGTACTAGGGGGCCGTTGCAGCAATGCCTGTATTTGCAGCACTGCTATAAATACTAGTTGTTGCTTATGCAAACAATTATGTTCTTTTCCTTATCCACTCGTTAAAACAAACCATTCAGACTCATATGGCTACACGTTACGGATGTTTATTCGGTGTTGAAAGAGACAGAGCAGTCAGTAACTTCAAATTAACGGCACTGTAAGTAGCTCTAGAAATGGAGTGGTCTGTACAGCCGTGTGTACGCCTTCATGCGTGTATACAGTTTCCAGCCACACTCTGTATCTTTGTAGTCAAAAACCTAGGTCTCCAGCTATATTTGGAAAGTGCTGTTGTAATCTAAAGTTATTAGTTTATCACCTGTGCCTTCACAAATTGACTGAGGGCTGTGATATACGTGTTGGAGTGTGATGATTTAACTTTGTTTCTTGAGCCATCCCTCTCCCATCATGCGAATGTACTGCAAAATAATTAGGTGAGCTGATGGCTGACTCTGAGGTAAATCTGTCACCTTGGAAGCTTTCTAACTTGCCTGCCTGGATAAAGTGTGACTTGAGCCTTTTTGTTTTGTTTTCTCTCTATGGTCTTGAGCATGGCTCTGCTCCCAGAAGGGAATCTTTTACACAAATTTCCTGGGTGTATGCCATAAGCCATCCCATTCCCCAGCAAACCACACACTCCTGGATACTTCATAGGACAGAGGAGCAACTTATACCAAATCCCAAGGAAAACATACTCAAGATAATAGCTAACATCTCTCTATTACATTTAATATTGCCCACTTTCAGTTAGGTAGGAATGCTCAAAGTGGGTAAAGCTAGGAAAAAAAAACCCACAAATTATTTTTATAGATATATAAAATTATAAATGTAAATACAACACAAATTCTATATATATATGAGAGGGGGGGGGGGAAGGCTAAAATTGTACCTATATAAAAAAGTTAGCCACTGGAACACAGCCTTATTGGATGGAGGAAATGCTAGAAATCCTGGCAAGTATCAGAGGTAACAGAAGGCTGATAAAGCTGAAAGATCAAAGATTTACTGGAACATCTAGGACATAAATCTTTCTTGCCTGGTTTGCAATTTGAATAATACTGACAGTACCCTGATGGGTAGGATGTTTCGAAAAAGGGATGATGGTGGACTGGGCTATACTTGTGCCTCTTTTAAATGGGCATAAAAGGAAAGTTGGCCTCCGTTCTTTCCGTTTGCAATCGCAAGTTGAGTAATAACTTGGAACAGTGGGAGAGTGTAGATTTTACAAATTTAGCTTCCAATAGAACTAATGAATTCATTCGGAAGAACTACTTCTATCTGGTGTGTAGCTCAGAGCACTGCAAAGAATTAAGGAATATGCAAGCTGCCTGTTAATCCTTGAATGAAAATAAGGATAAGAGGAACTTTTTGACTAATGTGTACTGTATCTTGAACTCTAATAAATAGCGCACATGACCCCGAAACTTCCAGAGAGAATCACAGGAGAATTTTTGGTTGCATGGACAATTACTGGCTTTGTTACCTTTATCACACAATGGGACACAATGGAAAGGCAAGAAAAACTGTGAGCTGATCTTGCACTGGAAACAAGTCTCTTGTAGTTCCGAAGTTAAGTCTGGACTGCCTTTCTGCTGCTCTGATTTCTGGAAAAAAGTGGCACCTGAGAAATAGAGGGCTGTATGGAGTTCCCCCTGATCTCTTCTGTACATCTGTATGTAATTTAGTTGTGTGAAAAGCTTGAGTTCATGGGGTGAAATCTATCCTAGTGGTAGGTAGGTAGTAGGCCGCCACCTCTACTCAAATTCTGCATTGCTTTGGAATGATGGAAGATGGCCAGTAAGCAACTATAAACCCTGTGTCTGCTTTACTCTAAGGCAGATGTCAGAGCTGAGATGTCCTGGGCCCGACAGCTGGCTGAGTTGAGGAAACACTTTGCAAACCAAAGGGACTAAAGGGCAACTGCACATATCCAAGTGGTGTGGTGATGCCTGGAGTTGTTTCTATCAGAGAAAATATATTTAACAGTCAACCAGAAAAAGAGGTGAAAATAAACATACCTAATAGGACTCCCTTGAGATGCTTTCTGCAGTTAACTCCTCCCCACCTAGGTTTATACGACAGCTACTCTTTAAGAAAAAACCAGCAGGAACAGTTCTGAGAGGTCTTTAGCTCTAGGCAATGTTACAAAACATGAAGAGATTGTAAACTGTGAGTATAAACCATTATTTTCCAAGCGTGCGTGCTCTACTGAAGGATCATTTGTGTTCCAGGAATGCTGTTGGCTGTGATAGCAGTAGCAGTCATCTGTTGCATTGCACGGTGACAGCTATGGAACTGGATGTGACAGTCTCTTTTTTTTGTTTGCTTTAATTATGACAAGGATAAATCCAATAGTTAAATCATAACAGTTTATATTGAGGCTCCATCCAACCTTCTGCATTTATTCACCTTGTGAAAACTACTCAGGGGCAAGAAAAGTGTTTTGAATTGAATCTGCTTTTTCTCTGCTCTTTATTACTTGAGGGTCCAACTGGCTGTGAACCAACCCAACATCCAGGGGAAGTTGCAGAGGAGGCTACTGAGAGCAGGTATTCTGAATTCTGCTTTAGGAAGCTGCCCTGTGGGTGCTGGAGCCACAGTGGGGTTTTTATTTCATTTGTCTCTACATGTTAGAGGGATTTTGGACAGTGGCAGCAGTTCTGGGTGTGCCTTCTTCCTGTCCTTCGGGGAATGGGTTAATTGTATCCTTTTCTTTGGGTCTTCTGGTTATAACATTAAAAATCTTGCACATAGATGGTGTAAGAGTGCATATTGGGATCTATCTGCTCTGGTTGGTTTGGGCAATTAAAATCACTCTGACAAAGCCCAAGAGAACGCAGCACAGTGCACACTCCTTTTTGGCAGCCTGTAGAGCTGGCAACATGGAAAGACAAATAGAGGTTTTCATATTTTATCTTAGTAATTACATGCTTCAGAGGCCACAGGACCATATTTAATGGCTTGAAGTACACTGTGGAAATAAGGAAGAGGAACGTGGTATTGGAAGAATTCCTAAATCGAAAAAGCTTTAGTCCACCTTTTAGCCCATATATCTCCTATCTTAGGTTACCATGCGCTACAAGAAGAAACAGGTTGTCCAAACTGATGTTTTTCAGCTTCACACAAGGTTGTTCCTGCAGCTCTGAGACACCCCTTCTGTTTACATACTAAAATTGAGTTTGTCTATTGTGACTAAGTTGTAAAATATGAAGCTAACCTAGAAATGGGTATAATGATCACCCACATATGTTCAGCTGCCACTGTGAATGAATGTTTCCTAATTCTCCAGTCCATCAAATACTCAAGGCAACAGATGTTTTCTGTTCTTGATAGTTTGTTAGAAGTAAGGGCTTCAGCCACTTTATTTCAGGAAGATGGAAGATGTTGTAGGCAGTCTTATACATCAGAGAGTTATGTTAAGTAAGTAGCTACAGTGTTTGTGAAAGGGTTTTAGTTAAACTAATGCTACAGCATCTCACTGTAGACAAGATACTTCAGCTTCCACAAACTTCTGCAGTTTTGCTTTGCTAATTTGAGATTGTTTAACAAGCAGTCATGCAGAAGGAATTTTTACTGTACAGGTTTCCAAACAGACTGAATTAAGTTGTTTTCATGTACATAGCGGATTTGACACCTTTTGTTACTTGAGAGCATTTCTTGCCTTACACAAGAAACCCATTTTAGCTGGAAATGGGGATAAGTAG
Organism: Jacana jacana; assembly: GCA_013400555.1. Lineage (NCBI taxonomy): Eukaryota > Metazoa > Chordata > Aves > Charadriiformes > Jacanidae > Jacana > Jacana jacana. The sequence continues at coordinate 182,611 of VZTM01015130.1, read as the reverse complement.
CTGGCAATTTATGTATTAAAAACTGCAGTCTCTTCTGAGGAAAATGCGTAAGAATGTGATAGCATGTCTCGTGTTGGTATTAATCCCTTTTAATTCAGTTTCTCACAATCAGAACATTGGAAGGCATAAGGTACTGTTAGAAAGAGATGTGATTATAAACTCTGATCTTGAACTGAGCGATTTAGTAACATCTTGAGGTACTCTTTTTGCCTTAAAACCTGAATGAGAGCTCTTTTGGTAATGAAACCTGAAAGCAGAAGATGCTTGTATAGTTTGTGTCTCATTAACCACTGTAGCCTGTGGTAATTTTGGAAAAAATCTCAAATACTTTTCCAGTTTGGGTGAATTTCATTAAAGCCCCTTCCTAGCTTACTAACGGGGATATACAGTTTTCACTGAAGAGCAGCATCAGGGTTATGTAGATTCCCAATCTGGGAATTTGTCTTGAGCCACTAGTGGTACGTCATTCACATGGTTAAGGTGGTCACAATTTTATTCTGCTGTCACTCATTTACAGAAAGTGGCACAGTTTTTGGAGTGGGCTTTGTTGCCTTCTCAACAATTGCATTATCCTTTAAAGAAGGTCTAAACCCCTTTAAATCTGTGTAAGTGAACTTGCTTAGGAGGCGAGGGCCATGCTGCTTTGCTGTTCCATGGAAGATAAAGCAGCACAAGACGCTTATGTAGATAAGCACTTCATTTTGACAGACCTAATTTGATGAAGAATTAGTCAGCACCTCCCTCCAAGAGTGCTTGTATTTACTTGGATGCTGGAAGTGACCACCAGACATGAACCCTGACAATACAAGATTTGCCCAGTTGCAGTCCAACTGGAGTTGGGCAGCTTCCCGCACTCTTCTGCCCTCCCTCGCAACTGTAATTGCAACTCCCCGCTCTTTTGCTGGCATTCTCCTACTTCCTGCTCACCTCCTCTCACTTCATTAACCAGCTGCTGTATTTTTTTGTTACTGAGCCTATGACTACATTCCTTTTTCTTTAGTCTGCTCCTAACCATTGCTATGGATACAAACTGAGTTGAATTAAATACTGACAACATGTTCACAAAGAGTAATGACCCAGTGATGTACAAGACAAAGCGTATTAGAAGTCAAAGTGATGGTACTAATAGGTTTTATTGAGTCCTAAGCAGGGTATTGGAGGGTTCTTGGAGGGGACGCCTTTGCGAGTACATCAGCGTGGTTACGCTGCCAGTCCAAGCTTCTCTTGCAAACTGCTGTACTCAGCAGTCTATTCTGACCTTGTCAAACCAGTTTTCTCCTTAGTCTAGTGTCAAACACCAACCTAAATTATACATGTTGACTGCTACTTAGCAGTTTCTAAAAGGCTTCTGGTGGCCAAACAACCTCGGAGGTACTAATTAATATATCCAATGAGAGAATATTTGTGGAGTGCACAAAGATGCTGAGCGTGCAGGCCCCATAATTAAGCTTTATTTTCTTGGAAAGTAATGTTAAATCCAGTCCACCAAAAAGAAAACCCTCTTTCTAACCTATTCTAGGCATTTGATATAGTGTTGTGGCTTGGTTTGCTCTGGATGATGTAGGCTCAGCTGGTCTGGTGATCAGTAATGCCTTTATGTTGCTTTCTTTTCCAGAAAGGTGCACTGGATTTGGCTGCTGCAGTATGTGGACAGGACACTGGCCAGGTCCATCCCATCCACCCTGCCAAGAGCTGAGGCAGCTCAGAGGACACCTCACGAGTGAGTGGAGGGGACCCCAAGTTGCTTCTCACCTTGTGAATTCTCGAAACTCTCAAAATAATAGTGCTGATGGGGGGTGGAACATCCTCTATCTTCACAAGGGTTTGTGGGATTTGGTCAGTCTTAGAGGAGCGTAACCTATGGTTAAACAGCAACTACCTGAGATACTGCCCGCCACACTCAAATTATAGGGCAAATGAAGGTCTTCATCATGTTGTGATGAACCTAGTCATGCTCAGGGCTGTTGATACAGCCTTGTTCATCTTTGGCTGTGTAGTTTGTAATTATGTCAAATATTCAGTGTTCAGGAGTGACCATGGCAAGATCAGCAAGAGCTGGTTACACTGATAGGCAGAATTACACCCGTCTGTAGCTCCTGCAATTGCTCTAAGTGCTGGGTCCTGGTATGTCACCCAGGTTGAACTACATGAGTATGTGTTTGGAACACATAAGAGATTAGATGTGATATTGAGGGATCTGGTGTAGGGGAGAACTTGTAGAGTAGGGCTGATGGTTGGACTTGATGATCCCAGGGGTCTCTTTCAACCTAAATGATTCTATGATTCTATAATTCTATGAACCTGATGCGACTCGCTGATGATATTTACTCCTTTAAGCCTCTCTAGCATCAAACCCTTGAGGAATGTGGATGAGATATAAAAATGGAGTGCAGAGATAACTTAAGAAAAAGAATATTAACTCTTCAGGATCAGCTATGGCTATTTACCAAAAATGCCGTTTCAAGACTAATGGATCTGTTTCCATCTTTAGCTGTGGGTAGTCAGGGTGTAACATCTAATTTCAATGAGCTTTTCTTTATTTCCTCTCTTCCTCCATTAAATACTACTTCTTAACTGTACAGTCAGAATCCCATGGTGCAGGGGAATGAGGAATGTTTTTTTGGGACCTGTTAGGCAGCCTGTCAAATTCTCCAAGGATGTCACTATGAAATATCATCCAATTTCAACCCTATTTAGGAATTCTCTTTTAACATATTGGGAAGTACCTGAATTGTAGTTACTGGTTCTCTTGAGGATAAATCCAAGGTTCACTGTTTTCCAGGATGAATCCCTAAGACCTGCTGTGCTGTTTCACAGCCAGCAATTTCCGTACCTCTGGAAGATGGTGGAGAGCCAACCAATCGACTTGTAAAGGTGGTCATCTGAAAAAGAAGTAGGGAAGATGGGACAGAAAGGAGAAGGTAGGTGGTCAGGGAGTGGGATGCATTGCAAACTGCTAGTGCACTACAATTACTGATCCAGAGCCACTCTTCAAGCACCACATCACTGGGGTAGTTTGGGTTGTTAACGTAGAGCGCTGCAGTGCTGCTCACGTTGAAACTAAGGACTAGTTTAAGGAAACTCAGCTTGTAAATTCTTTATGAGCATGATTTATTCATGGGCAAATATTTGCTCAGTGTTATATAGTAATTTGGACTACAGTGATAATCTCTTTAAGGGAGAAGACAGCTTTCAAGTTTTGTGATTTAAAAAAAAAACAGGCAGTTGGTCTGCTTGCTCTGAGTGATGCCGGGGAGCTGGGCATCGCTGTGAGTCTTCATCTCCCTCGAGGCGTTCAGGAGCCCGGTTAGAATATGCAGCATCATGTTTCAGTCTGTATGGGACTGATCAGTTAATTGTCTGGCCATGTAAACGTTTGCATTTTGAGACTACTGAGTGCCCTTTATCAGTAACAAATCAGATATCATCATCGACTAGAGATGTATCGGTGCTGTCACCCAAGCAGGCCACCCACTGTCTTGGCTTTGATAATTTCTTGCTCAGATATTTGCATAGAAGAAGCCATTATAATGAGAATCTGCTTTGAAGGGAAGGAATTTCCCCATTTGTGCAGATCTCTGCAGCCCTGGTATACTCTCTATTAGCTGTGGAGTTTAAAACATCTGTGTTTAAACTGATCAACTGACATTATTCCTAGGGGAGTAAAGCTATTCTCTTATTCCCGATTTTAACCTTTCCTAAGCCAGTGGAACATGCTGCTTGGAAATGGAACATGTGCGGCTTTCTCAACCCTTCTGTTCCAGATAGCCCAATTAAAGTGAAATGTGAGGGGTGATTGCTCCAGATGATATGCTGATCCAAAATTAAACAGCTAAAAATATTGAATAGCTTCATTATAGCAGGGTCCCATATGGTTTTTGCAGCTAATAAGGGATGGTTTAAATAATAAAATTCAGGAAATAATGAACTTGGTAAACGTTTTGAGTCACCCAGTGTGAGACTTCTTGTGCCCCAGTAAGACTGCTGTGTGAGATGTGCCATGGCAGATCTTCACAGATGACCATGTAAAACCCAGCTGAAACAAGATGGACCGACCTCCAATCCTGCAGCAACTGCTTTCTCCAAAGTTTCCTTTCCCAAACGAAGGGACTATCTTCAAATTCTTCGTTCTGTGACCATGGGAGGGCTTGGAGGAATCTCTTTATTCATAGCTTGAAGATTTCACGTTCCCCCAAGATTTCTGAGTCTCTAGTTTTGCTTTCAGCTTGTGATGTAGATGCTTGTTCAGGACATGGTGCTTCACTTCCTGCTCTCGCTGCCCAGTTTCTGCAGAATGCTTCCTGCCGCTGTTCTGCGGTGGGAGCAGACTACATGGCAAGACTTAGGAGTGTCACATCAAGTGCCTTGAATTACCTCTGCAATAAGCAGCAAAATGTTAATCGGTTGAAGTGATTTTTTCCAGTGTCATTTGTGTTGTAAAGGGAGACATGGCTCTATTGCCTTGAAACACTGAGCCAGCAAGGAAGGGTTTCCTGCTGTGTGATGGACTAATCAGTTAAATACAGTCTGTGTGATAAATATGTCGTCTTTGCACACTCCAGAGCTACTTTTTCCACAGATGGTTCTCTCCTTTTAAAACTAGATGTATTAGTTTGTAGTTCAGACTGCTTGAATTACAAGGCAAATGGATGCTCAGGTTATGATATGTTATTTCTAGCTGTGGTACCAACCCACCTTCTTGACTACTCAGGTCATTTGTTATTCCACCCACTTCCAGTTCACAGATATATGAGGAGGCCATGAAAACATGTAAGCAACCTTCCTTTCAGTTATTTCTGATTTGGGGCTGAAAATGTCAAGTGTTTGTTGCAAATTTTGGATGTGGCCTTTAGTGCAGTATAGTGCTAATTATTTGTATTCCTTTTAAAACAAATGTCTTTTTACTTTTACTGGCTGTCTGAACTTCCTTCTCAGAAATGCTGAGCCATGTCAGTGGCAGAGGCTCAGCTCATTTGGATGTAGCCTGCTTGACATAAATACAATCAGTTAAGTGCAAGCCTGTATTTGGTATCACAGTGCATCTCTCCAGATGTTTGCCAGAATAGGTTTATGAGGCTAAAGCCTCGGGCAGGAGAGGCTGCAGCTGCACCTTGAGCTGGAGAGACTCCTCTCAGAGCTCATGCTGAACTTTTCTGTAGTAGCAAACTCTCCTAGAATGTGCCTGAAGCGGGGCCTAGCAGTAATTTCAGGTAATGTTGTTACATTAACTGTGAAACAGCTGCATTTCCTAAGGTGTTTGCTGATTCCTTATTGACGCTCAGGATTAATGTCTATAAACAACTCCACTGTTCTTTGAAGCATATAAAGTCTAGCAACGCAAGGCTTTCCAATTTGGCTCTAGCAGGCAGCAGTTTTTAAGGATGAATAGGCACCAAGAGACATTTACAAGGACTTAAGGAGTGTTAAGTAGACCTACCAACTTTATTTATAACATAGATGAAGGGGCAGTTATAAATTGGCCAACTGATTCAGTCAGTGGAGTTAAAGAGATGGGTAATAGGCAGCGAGAAGGAAGACATGACTTTCTTACAGATGCCTTCTAATAGCTCCTCAGGCATGTGGCAGCATCCCAAGCTGCCACAAGTACAAGAACTATTTATGCAAAGTTAAACTTTGCATAGAGTTTTCAGTTTTAGGTGGTGTCTAGAAAAGCCAGAGGTCATTGATAGTACATGTTCTTTATGTGGGCATCCAGGGGAATCGCATGCAGCGTCTCGAGATAGCCTGCTGCTTTCTCTCTTTGCCTGTTATTTTGAAACCTCTCTGTCCCAAAAGAAGTGCAAGACTCAAAGGTTGATGTGAATGAGAGATGAAGGAAGGATCTTCGGGATATTCTTTTTGCCTTGCCCAGGTTCACTTCTAGCTGGCTGTTGTGTCCCATTGAAGAGTTATGATCGCCTGTTGCAGGCACAAAATACCGGGGCATTTACCTTGCACTGTGGGACTCCACTGGGGACAGGAAAAAGACTACAGAAGGAAAAGGGAATAGAAATTGCTGAGACAATTGTGGTTCTTATCAGGCCAATAGAGCCATAACAAATGCTTAGGAGCGGAGCAGTTGGTTTGCTCAAATAGATTTTCTGCACCGTTTCCTACTTACTCCAACACTTCATCGGGTGTAATGCTAAGTCTTAAACCGTGTGGAGCACCAACAATAAACCTTCCAACCCGCTGTGGGGTTTACTTAACCGCGCTGCCTCTCCACATAGACATCTTTTGTCTCAGAAGCTGATCGTTTGCAATGCTAAAGCTTTACAAACACGCCTTTGCCTGTGGTAATAGCTGTTTATTCCAACCGATGTAGGGAAGGAAATGAGAGAATGCTGCGCCACAATAAGCCACCAGCAGGTGATGGATTGATGCCTGCATCCTTCAGAGTGCCTTCAGACTGAATGTTGTCTCTTGGGAAAATCTGAAGATGTCTGGTGCTTAAACACAAGACTTCATCACGAGTCTGCATTTTTTGTTTTGTGCTGTTCTACTGTTTGCTTGTACAATGAAGCATAATTTTTAATTTATGCACTTTCATAATTAAAGTGGCTGACAGTAGTGTGGCAAATGGCAGGTCATACACTTCGTTCATCAAAAAGAGAGCATAACCATTGGATGAAAAAATCCTTAATCCCTGTACCCAGATGATAAATACCACCACTAATAGGAAGTCTAGAAGGGTACGAGGTAAATGCCTTCTTATTTTTTGGTAAAACATTCCTGCTTTCTGCCTCCCAGCTTCTGTGAGCTTCTTTTTGTTTATGGTGCTCATTCTAAATCTCTCACCTGCGTTGGCACAGTTGTCATGAGGAGGCCAGTGCAGATAACCTGGTGCTGGTGCTGGCTGTGGGGTATGGAGTGCAAGCTGCCTGCCCAGGGCAGAGCTGGGTGGAGAACTGAGGGCTTGCCTCTTAGGCTTTGAGGGTTGTCAGTGGGAACCAAACTTTAAGCTGTGATATTCAAACTGCTGCTCAGTAAGTCTAGACACCTGCCTTTAGCCTTAAATTGATCTTCTAAGGGACACTCTGCTTTGGCTTTCTCATTGGTGGCTTTGTGCTTAGGCACTGAAGGGGCCGCATTAGCAAACCATCGAGAACTGTTCTTGCTGGTCACATTAGGCTCTGGCACTGGACGAAACAGCTAAACTTAATGCTGTTGTGTTGTAGGGATCATAAGTGCTGACAGGCTGCATTCAGGGGAGAAGCTGTGCTCGTGCACTTGCCCTGATGCCTCTATAGATACTTCCCATGGCTGACAGAAAGCACTGTACTTAGGAAAAAGCTGAAAATCGGGTGCCAAATGTATCCCTGTGTGTTGTGGTCAGAGGACTTACACCTGGGCTGAATTTGGCTAAGGCTCTTTATTATCTTGAGTAGCTGCTAGACATCAGAATTTGATCAGAAGTGCCATGTCCTCTTGTCAGCAATCTGCTTCTGTTTTCAAAAGTTTATGAAAGTTTGGGCTCGCCTTCTCACTGTGTCACAGTTGCCTGGCTCTTGCCAGCAAAGGAAGGGCAGTTTCTTCACTTGGGTCATTATTCCTCCAGTTAAATACAGTATAAAAGACAGCATTGAATTTCCCTGCTCTAAAAATCACTGCAAGTCTCGAAGACTCAGGATTTTGTTAAAGAGCTTTTTTTTTTTCCCCTCTCAGACTTTTCTGTTTTCCANGTGTGTTGTGGTCAGAGGACTTACACTTGGGCTGAATTTGGCTGAGGCTCTTTATTGTCTTGAGTAGCTGCTCCGAGTAATTTATGGGTGATAAAAACCTACGGAGAAATGTGTCTGTTACTGCCATAACTATACATCAGGTCATGAGAGGACCTCCCAGTTATTCAGTGTAGTCTTTGATGTAAGGATCATTCAACAAACTTCTTCAAGAGAAACATCTCACGTGGCAATATTACATTTGAGCTGCTGCACAGCCAAACTCCAATGCTCTAACCTTGATGCAGGAGAGACATAACTCGGTGGGGCCAAGTCTGGCCTCTGATCCTGTTAGTTCCGATGGATGGGACTGTTGAGGCTGAAGGCTGACCTTGGAATAAGCACACCAAGACCAAAGGTGTTGTGATGTCAGGTTTGTGCCCTACCTGCAGCTATCAAATCTGCGCAACCGTATGTGCCTGTCTCTGATCGTCACTGCAGACCAACCTGCCTGTGCCAGTGCTACAGCCAACAGTGAAATTCTCTGCAAAAGTGATGTAACAAACCTGCCCTTAAAGGCTTGAGATATATATATATATATATATATATTTATATTTTAATTAGCTAAGGCTGGTGTAGAAGCAATTTTCTATGAAAGTCATCATCTCCACAGCTTTCACCTTCCAGAGGAAGGGGAGACAATCTGAAGAACAGTTGAGAAACTGAAAGAAAAATCCAAATAGGCTGTAATACATCACCTCAAGTGCACAACGATGAACGTGGAATGGAAAGGGCATGTTCCCTGCTACACAATTAATTATGTTGCCTTCTTGACAGCAGCAAATTCCCTTGCCCACCATGTCAAGAAATGCCCCATTCAAGAAAATAATTAAAGATGATCTCTTTTAAGAGTGGAGATTTAGTGTCTGGATTGTACCTCATAATATTTCTGACAGTGTTCAGCAATCGATTCAGTGAGTCCGTGTCTCAAGGGGCTGTTCTTTTGTTAATAAACTTAGGTTGCATTCCAGCTGCTACAGAAGTGAGTGATATTTTATACAGATAAGAAATGACTTTTTCATTTTTAATGTGTGTGACTTGCGTGTATCTTTGCTTCAGAATCAATTCTTTGTCACGTGGGAAGTGTTTCACTACCAGCGGGGGTTCTAACGGGTTTGGCTTTGTCTCCTGTGATTGGCAGCTGTGTTACTTGCTGTATCATAGGAAGGAAAGAAAAAAAATAAAAAGAAATTTTATTTCTCACTTGAGGTTTCTCTTTAGGCATGTATAAGAATCCTTTGCTATATTTCTTCATCTGAGAAACAGTAGAATTTGGGTGGACAACTGAGAAAATAATGCAATAAAGGCCCTTCTGTTGAGCTACATGGGCTGGCACTATCCTACTGTTTTGGAAATTTTTTAAGTGTTTGTAGTAGCTCTTATTTTGTTAGTTTAGGAAATGTAAAAAGGAAGCATTGGGAGTTGCTTAGAAATTGTTATTGATATATTTTTCCATTTGCATACACTAATAAAGAACTACTGCTTGCTCGTATGCATGGTTTCATATAAGCCCTAATACGGAGAGAGAAGTATCTCTGAGTCAAGAGATCACTAACTCAGTTGTGCTGACAGTCTGGAAGTGGCTTTCTGTTTACAAAAAATTAAGAATAGGGATAACTTAATAGGAAAATAGGAAACTTGTTCTAAATGCTTGGTCAGTCTCCAAGAGGAAGTAATGGAGAAGTTTATTGCTTAACATGTGGTTGGTTTTCCATCTAGCCCTTATTTAATACCGCAGGTTAAAAGTTTGTGTGTTCCTTACAGTAGTGTTTGATATATAAGACAGGTACATTGACATAGAAGGGAAAGGCATGTTAAAGTCTCCTGTTCTTCTCCCAAAAGGCAGGACATGGAAGTCGTTTGCTTTCCTGAGATGGTGAAGAGATGTTCAGTAGGCATTCTCTCTGCACCTCTGGTCAATTAAATGCTTAAATTGCAGTATGTGGTTCATATTTTGTTTCATAAAATTAATTTAACAGCTTGCTGTTGATGTTCTTACCATGTAAGACTGTACTTTTTTTTCTTTTTAAAGCACAGAAGATGCTGTGGAACAGGAGGAACCAGCGGGGAGGTGACTGAGGAAGTTCTCCAAGACACGGTGTATGACATGGAGGTGGGTTCTTTCACAGCCCTAATTTGTCTGTGGTTCTGTGTTACGGTGTAAGAAAAACTGGTGAGGAGCAGGTCCTTTGTTGTAACTCATTTTACTGTGTGCTGTGGAACACTCTGCTGAACTCTTTAAGAAAATACTGTCTGTCCCAGTTTTGCTGTGAGCAGGAATTCATCCCCCAAAAGCACTGCCAATCAGTCTGTAGACTGAAAGGTGGTCAATCCCTTCTTAAGTGACATTCACAGAAGTTTGAAAACCTCCAAGGGTGACTGTGGAAGTGTCAATGAGACGAATTCTCAGTTTAATGAGCACTAGTCGGTTGAACTAACAGGAATCTATAATTTAATACTTGAATAGGAAGAAACTCTCTTAAACTGAAGGCAAGGCAGTTTCTAGAGCTTTCTGAGAGAGCTTCAGTAATTGAAAAATACTGGCTTGCGAAGAACAGACCTTTGGCAGCAGCTTCCACTCTCCTTTCGGTATGGCTGAGATTTCTGGTCAAAACACCGTTTCCTGTGATTTATGGCAGCACAAAACCTTAAGTGGATGCTACTTCTGATGTAATAGGAACAGGGTCTGTCTTTTGTTTTCAAGGTGTGTGTCTTGATTGGAAGGAGAGGTACTTCAGTCAGAGGGAACCGCGGGGCGGTAGGATGGCAACACTTTGTTGGTTAAGTGTACCATGTCTGCTAGTCAAAATCCGTGTGTTTAGGTCTGTAGTCATTCGTGTTTCCTATCTGTTATATCTGTGCACAAAGACCCCAAGATCTTTTGCAGGAGATATTTGTTTTGCAAAGGTTTTACGTTTTTCAGTGTTGTAACTGCTGACCTCTTTTGTGCAAATGATTTGTCAAATACGAAAGAGGTAATTTTCCTCTTTTGATCTTTCAACTGCCAAACCCAAAACCACATTCCATGTTTTAATGATTGTAAAGAGTGAACAGAAAAGCGATAGAGTCTCTAGAATTTTGAAAAGTGTACAGAGAGACGAAGGGAAGGATGCAATAAACCCAGCAATAAACACTTGGGATTGTTCATGGATATGGAGGTAAGTATGAAACAAGCTGGGTACATTTCCACCTTTGTAATCTCCTTTCAGTGTTTTAATAATGTTCTGATGAATGTTAAGACTACAAAGTGCTTTTTTTGGTATCTTTAACCTCTTTAATCAAGGTGACAAAATGCTTTATGAACTCTGGGGTGTGCCTTAGATCTTGAGGCACCTGCCACCGAAAAGTAGCCACTCCTGCAGTGAAAGGCAGTCTGATGTGCAGGTGGCTGCCAAAGAGAGAAACTGAGCCTGGCCAAAAAAACAGAGAAACATCAGAATGAATCAAAGCTTCTAGCTGAAACTTAGGAAGGCCAAATACATATACTGAAATTGGAATATGGCCAGTCTTATTGAAAGCTTTAGAAACAAAATGCTCGTGGTTAAGAGTGATCAGAATAAGGTTAATCTTGTATCTTGTTGGGAAAATGCTGTCTGTGATTCAGTGGCCAGCAGGGGCAAAATGAGACATCAATTTGCAGCGTCTCAGAGGAGTGTCAGCTCTGCTTTTCCTGGGCATTCCTGTAATGGAAGTTTTGTGTCCAAATACCATTAAAGCCTGATACATCTTAGATGGAGAGTTGGCGAGATCACTTCTGTAGTGACTGCCATGCAGATTGCTTAATGCAGATGAGAAACAACTACCCCACGGTAAAATCGTGGATGTTCTTGCATCTTTGCTTAGTCTGCCAAGTTTTGTAAAACGGTTTCCTTGTGTAAATCTTCATCATTTATATTTTTAATGTCAAAAGTACCATCTTCGTATCTAGGCCTCAGCCTGAGTCTGATCTGTTTCCTTAGTGTGCCTCTGGTTCTTTTCTTGGGGTTGGAAGTGTATTATTTTATCAGCAGGGTTGAGTAATGTAAGAACAGGAAAAGAAATTATAGGAAGGACCAGTGTCTGTGTTTCAACATTATTTGTGCTAAAATCATGCTATTTTCCTCATCCCTTTAACCTGGACTTTGTATTAAACTATATATAGTTTTAAAGTGTGATTGCCTTTCAGAGCGTGTCAGCTAAAGGATTTAAAGGTGAATGGTGGGATCTATTTTGTGCATTAGATCGTGTATCACTTTCCATAAGTATTGAGATACTGTTTAGTACTTTGGCTGCTTTCTGTACTCTCTTCACTCCGCTGATACCAAAGAAGTTCAGCAAAGAAAGAGAAACATGAAGGGTTAAAGTTCTGTATGGAAGGAGTACATGGAAAGCCATTTCATTGATTGAAAGACTGCACTTCAGAGATCTGCGTAAAGCTGGGGTGTTTGAGCAGAATAACTACCCTGTTATCAAAACACACAAAAAAAGAGAAAAATGTCAGAATTCTTTCTTGCAGTTAAAAACTTCATCTTCCACAAAGACTCCTGTTTTTACATTCCTAAGCTCTGGAAAGGGTCCCCTCAAACTTGCAAACAACCCCCAACTTGCAAACAGGAGTGTTTGAACCAGAAAGGCAGCTTTTGGGTTGGTGGGTCCGTCTTGTGGCAGGCAGCGGCTGAAGGGTAGAGCGATTAGAAGTAGTGAGAGACAGGGGAAGTATTGTGGGAGCCCTTACAAGTGCTCTATTCTCCTTTTTCCCCGCTTTTGACTCACGTTCCTTATGCATTTTACAGCTTGCTTGATGCACAGATTACTTCTGCTAAATTTTCTAACCTGGCAAACCTGGAAGAGGTTTGATACCTTCATTTCAGTGTGTATTTTAAAGTCACGATGACCCAAATTAATTAAGTCTTTTAAAATTCGATGTGTGTGTACACCACCCTGGAGGTGTAGCTTCAACACCATGGGAAAGAGGGGATAAATCACAGTCTGGTAACTGTCGTGCTACAGCCCAGGGATGATAGAGTGGGATGAAACTTTGCTTGGTTGTGGCAGCAGTTTCCACACCTGTCAAAAGGGCTGGGAGAAGGGAAACTGCTGACTGATGTTTGGTGAAAAGGGAGAGGAGGGTGGTGATAGAAGTCCTTGATGATGAGACTTTTTTCTTTTTTAGCTCAATATGCTGAAGTCCACACCAGTCCCCAACTCTCGTATCATGTATGTTTACATACAACCAAATCTGGTTGTTTGGCAGAATCTTTACTTGGAAAGCAAGCCTGGTAAAAACCACTGCATTTGCATGAAAGCTTTTCAGGGTAAGGGTTGGTGCATTAATGTTGTGTCTTACTGCTCGTTTGAAGTGGTCTTCAAACAAAAGGTTGAACCCAAGAGTTGAATCAGGATCCTGATCTGACTTTTCTACCTCTGCCTATTCTGCTGGCTGAGACAAATCGTTAACTGAGTTCCCTTTTGAAGGAGAATGTAAAAGAGAGAAAAAAAGCCAAGGAAATGAGCAAGTGAAGGACTCTGGATCCATGGTTTTATTTTACAACTTTGGCTCTTTTTGATGCTCTTTATATCTACTCCTTGAGTTACAGAGAAAATAGTCTGATCTTGGAAACAGAATCTTTGACTTGTCTTTTGTGTTGCCTGGGGTATTTCCTTAGACTCTATGAAAATCTTTCTAAAAAAAATAAAATCGGTGGAAATCACCAAAATTTTTCATGTTGAAGAACCTGACATGTAGGAATATTTTCCATCTCACTCATAGTCCCCACCTTGTAATTTTGTCTTGTGTTGTTTGTGGTGTCAGATCTGGGATTTTTCTATTGGAAACCGATGCCTGGAAACTGGAGCCTAATATATATATATTTTTTTTTCTTCCAACTTCAAACTGAGGTTTGGAACACTTTGATTTGGGCTTCATTATAAAATTCTAAAAATGTCCTATCTTATTTTCTGTCAGAGCTTTCTGCAATTTCTGGCCGTTCTGTGGTGTCTAATGCCATAAACATGGAAGCATCGTTTGTTGTTCTGGATTTTCGGAAAGGTTTTCCTCTTGCAGTCCAGCTGTCCAGAAGGAAACACTTGCACTCTGCTTTTTCAACCTATATTGCTATATAAGTAAAGTTTTTTTTCAGGTTGTAATTTAGTGGCTCATTTCTAATAGCTGTTAAAAGCTCTTTGGAAACTTGTGGAATTTCACTGCTGAAAACAGAGCTCCCGAAAGCCCCACTTGGTGATTTCCATTCGCTAACAATCTTCACTTGTTTTAGTATGTAGTCAGTGTTGTTAATGACTGGTGTTTCAGAGCGTGAATGAATTTGACTGATCACTGCACTGAACAAGAAGCTTGCCTCAATTAATATGTTTCAGGCAGCTTTTGCAGCAGCTATGGGCGTGCCATATTGCCCTTCACACTTGCTTCTCTTCTTTAATTGTTCTCCCAACGCCTTCTAAGGCGAGGCAGATTTTGTAAACAACAGTTAAGGTTTAAATTGTCATATGCAGTTCAATATAGGTGACAATGTTAAGTGCAAGGCTAAGGCTGACATAGGGAAGCAGAGCATATGAATAAATGGAAGACATCAGTCAAATTCGTAACTAACCTTGGTTCTGCGGCAGGACGGCGTTACCAGTATTTCTTATCTCTGCAAAGGGTTTGATTGTGGTCCCCTGTGCTGTTCTATATGGAGTAATAAGGTGTGAAGGCGGGCTGAGCACCGTGCACAGCAAGTACATGCCTGGTGACACCGAGGTCCTGCTGCAATGAGAATGGGGAGAAACCATGGTCTGGAGTAGCTCGAATACGAGGAGATGGGTCAGGTCACTGTCCTTCAGTATGTGTGTGTGTGTCCCCACCTCTTCGGCTGAGGAGGGACGTGAAGTGAGCTCTCCCACTTCTAGGGCAAAGCAGTACTTCCTTATACATCATTGTCACTTGGTGGATTGTTTGTGAATGTTGCTACTGTTTTTTTCATGAGACAGAGATTGGTGTTACAGACGAGGTGAAGACACAGTCATCATTATGACAAACGTTTGCAGAACTGTGCAGGGAAACTGTTTTTTCAAGTCACGGGTCCTTTCCCAAAAATACTTCGACCCAAATGCTGTTCCTAAGAAACAGCAAGAAATTAGAAGGTTTGTATCCAGATGAGGGTTAAAACAGATGTGACACAAAGCACTGAGGTTCGTGTGTTTGGTTCTTTTCTCAGTGCTTTCCCCCACTTCCCAGACTTGTAAGCCTATCTTTTTCTTTCTAATACAGATACAATTTGGAGCTTCTGTCCAGGCTGAAGCCTCTAAGGGTGGGAAATTTTGAGGAGTGATTGGGAGATGCTAGTAAGAGAATGTAAGAGATCTAGTCAATAGCCTTCTCGGACAACACTTTCTTCTGGTATACCCAGCCCTATCTCCCTCTGCTTTCTTCAGTGACACTACTATTTTTTATTAGTTCTGGACATATAAGAACAAGATTATGTTTTGGTTTACTGTTTTTCTTTTGTTTAGACTTAATTTACATAGAATACTGTTTAGAGTATTGTACAGAAAGCCTGTAGGGTTGATTTGGTTGGGTTTTTGTTTTTTTTTTAGAAAAGTGTTGCTTATCTCCTGTGTGGGAGTGTGGGGAATCAGTAACTTCTGTCCCTGACGTCTGTGCAGCTCCTGAAAATAGTAAGCAGAATTTGGCTGCTTTCGTATCAACTAACTGCATTTGTTTGGTCAAATCAAGCAGTTAGCTCTGCTGAAACCCACTGAAGATGGGACATGCATTCTGTTGAGTTTTTTGCAATGTTGGTTTGTTTTGGCAGTTTCTCATACAATGGGGGGCACCGAATTTGTTCACAGCTCAGCTTTCACGTTGCCTGCCTCGTTTAGCTTTCCAGCCTGCTGTAATTGGAACTGTTAACTCTACATACTGTGCTGCAATTGCTGCTCAGACTCAAGCAGATCTCCTGACCTGGAAATCTGTCACCATTCAGATCTCTCATTTTTAGTGAGCCTGGTAAAAGTTAGGTGCAGTAACCTTTCATCTTTTCCACCATAAATATCACTCATCTTTGAGGTTCTCGTGTCAGCTGGGTTAAATGGCATTCCACTGCAATTACTCACTTGGCATACATTCCAAGGGTTTGTATCCTCAGTGCTGAAATGATTTATGAAGACTTGAAATACTTTATCTTACATTAGATTACTTGTAGGTTAGGTCTCTTTCCATGGTGGTAGTGTGCTCTGTGTATCTTCTGGCTCGTTTTTTAACGATCTGAATGAAAATGTGATGGAGTGACAAAAGGCAATAAAACCACAACACGGCAAAACTGCATAATTTATAAAAGAAAGCCATTATTAACTTGAATGCAGGCTCTGAGGCTCCCCTGCTATCTGCTCTCACTGATCTTAACTTTTCACACAAAAGTTAAATACACAGCATCAGTGCCTCACCCAAATTATCATACTGTAACTCGGTCACACTCCACTGATACTGTTTGTTTATACATTTTTAAACTTTACAATGATCTCCCCAAAGATTCTGTTACCCACGTGAGGTTACAGACCCCCGGGAAAAGCCGCAGCATTGAACTGACCGGAGGTTGGCAGGGGGCCTGGCTAAGACTCAGGAATGAATTTGTAGGAAAAATTCAAGCAGACCATGTGCTGGCCAGTGCATGGGCATGGGGGGTTGTTCCCTCAGCATCTAGAAGTTAAATCAGTGCTAGCTTACATTGATAATAGGAGGTTTTAATTTTAATTTTAATTAGTTTCTTACCAGTTCGAAGGAATTCGATGTTTTTATGGTCACTGTGGTGCTGACAGAAGGAATCCTGCTCATTTTCAGTGAGCTGTTTCTTAAAAGAACTGACAACTCCGGACTTCTGTGAGGAGTGACCAGGACTAAATATTAAAAAATTATCCCATAAATCTGGAGTGATTTTTCACTCCCGATAAGCCACAGTAAGAAACAAATTGCCATTGGATTTAAGTTTGCAACTTGAGAAAAGTAAATGACAGTTAAAAAACTGGATGTAAATTAAATGTAAAAAACCCACCTGCCTCTCCCTGTGTCTTTGGAAAGAGCACAAGTCCTTTTAAACTCCTTTCCCTCCTTCCTAAAAGTCAGGTTTTCACATGAGCTGATTTTTCTGCTTCTTCTTAAGGTGCCGAGTTAGAGGTAGCCATTAATATGTGTTTAACTCTTTGTTAATGAGAAGTTGTTTGCAATAAACAGTGTGACCAGC